>CAHIKZ030004679.1:337500-550000 GCA_903632075.3 Acanthosepion pharaonis
CAGATCATCAGTGATTATGACTCTCCACAGCTTCCTTTATTATTGGTGAATTTTTGCCATATATTCATGGGGGAGTGAGGAGAAATAACAGTGCAGCATAACCTGAAAACTCATAGCTGTGGAACGAAAAGAAGGATTCAGCCCCATTCCCAAGGGCATCAGTGCAAATGTAAAATGAAACAGACAAAAGCCAGGAATTGAATCCCAGTTAATTCCGCTTTCCATGAAGATAGCCAGTACACCACCCACACATGCATCAACAGAGTTACAAACATTAAAAGCCACTTTTTCTTAGATTATTGTCAATAGTTATTTCTTAAACCTTATTTAGCTTCATAAGCACAATTAACAAGTTGATATGGAACTTGTAAATACAAAGAGAAGGGTTTCATTTCAAAAAGGTCAAGAACCAAATCATTTTTAGATTTTTCTATGTGACAAAGTCGTGTATCTATTTCTGCCAGAATTTCTGGGATGGGGTGTTATCCTTATTTACATTATGTGCAGTCAGACTAATATCCTGATCTTTGTTTTTACTATAACAACATTTCAGGTATTGTGTCCTCCAACCCTCATCAGGCATCTGTTCATCTGAGTAACCTTAGGGAATTTTAAATTTTTTATTCAATCTATAAGGGTGGGGAGGAGATTGTTCTCATTCCTCCCTCTCTCTCATTATGTCTATAGTTAACTCATTATTCAATTGTGAGCCTAGTCCACCTTTGGTGTCAAAACTGCATGGCCATGTGTCAGCTTAGGCTTAGTAGACAATTTACCATAGATATGTCATTTAGAGAGAGTCGAGTAAATGTCACTACAGATACTCTTATTTTGCCAAAACAAATTGATTTCATAGCATTTAGTAAACAACAAACTCCTGATAGAATCTATCCAAACTTAAAGCTCTTATCAATTTGAAATCCCAAAAGGAAAACAGAAAGAATAAAAATCAGGAAGATATTCCTGAAAGTAAAATATTCTTATCAATACTCAATCCTTAAACCAAGAACTTTATATATATATATATATATATATATATATATATATATGCGCGCGCTAATACACACACACACACACACACACACACACACGTTTTTTTATCCAACATTATTTCTTTATAACAACAACTGATACTTTTTGTGGATACGCATATTTGAGTTACTATCTCTACAGATAATTATTTTCACTGATTAAGAAAATAAAATAAAAACCAGAGGTAGCAACTCAAATGCCCTGAAAAAATGATGTTTTGTAGTAATGTGTTTGTGTGTGTGTGTGTGTGTGTGTGTTTAAACATGTACATATGTGTGTGTGCACACACACACACACACACACACATACATACGTATATGTATATATATATATATATATATATATATATATATATATATATATATATGTATGTGTGTGTGCATGGACATGTATATTTATGTGTGTATATGTGTATATATATATATATGTGTGTGTGTGTGTGTGTGTGTGTGTGTGTGTGTGTGTGTGTGTGTATGTGTGTATCAATATATAAAACCTGTTCTTTACCACACACTATATCTTTCTATTTGTCAATCAAAAGCAAATTACTTCTACATATCTTTACAACTAATAGATAAAAAAAAAAAGGGGAAAATATCTTCTCTTCAGAAATCAAAAATGCAGTCGATAAAGAGGAATCTATGAATATCAATTAGCCATAATCTTTCCCGCACATAGGATAAAGACATGATGAAAAATAAGGAAATATTGCTGATCTTCCTGAAAGCTGCTTTCTCTGAGTCTTTTCTTTTTTTTTTTTTGATAAGCCCTGCTTTAAATCACTTTTTAGTCTCAAATTAGTAAACAAGCCAAGTTGTTAAATAATCTGGCCTTGGCCCCATAATAATCTATAACACAATGAATACTAATATCTAATGAATACTAATAAATCCTTGTGTATTAGATGTCACTGAGTTCGTCTTCAAATTTTATTTTAATTATTTCTTTTACTAAATTAAATTCAAGGCTCAAGAGGCTCACAAGTTAGAGGGTTACTGAATGATGTTTTTACATAGACCTAGTAGGAGGAAAGGAAATAAGTGAAGATACATAGGACAGATCTTAGCTAGCCCTAGATTTAAACTGATTAAGATCAGAGTGAGTGGAGAAGCAATATTTCAGAAGTCTGTTCTACGAAGTAGCGGTTCTCAGGATAAAGCAGTCTGAGTGAAACTTCCTCGTTATCAATGGCATACAAATAAGACCATTTTAATAGTGTCTTTCTGGTTGACAATTCATGATTCCTTGTGATGGCTGTAGAGGTCATGACATAGTGCTGTTTCTAAGCATCTCTGAAGTAGAACTTTCCATTTTCATTTTCCTAAAGAGCACAAAAAACTGTTTGCATGAAACCCCAAATATGATCAGAGGCATGCTCTGGCTCCAGTTCTTCCCAAATTTAATGAACTGGTAAATAAAATGAACCAGTGGCAGTTTCACATCAGCTACATATTGAAAATGCAATCTTGGACCTTTGCCACAGAAAAAAAAAAATGTAATATCACAAGAACAATGCTGCTATTATTTTAACTGCCTTCACTCTTCAGCAATGTTTATTGCTTTAAAAAGCGTTGATTAGAATTGTAATGAAACCTAAACATACAATGAAAGCGAATTTTTACATTTTTGTCTATATTTCTGAGATAAGGCATTACATTATTTACATTGTTCGGACTGTTGTTCTCATCTTTATTGTCATGTTCACAATGTTTCGACCATTGTACACCCCAGCCTTCTTCAGGTGATTGGAATTCCAAACTGAACCTTTTATTTTGTCCACTGAGGTAGATTGTTCTCGTTTCCACATGACATGTCTCTTCTGGATGTCTCAGTTAACTCCTTTTAACTGAACTCTCCAAGTTTTTGTTCATTACTGCCATAGCCAGGTATTGAACTCACAATTCTTTGGGTCAAGTCACTGGATCCAACCAATGCTTTTATTCACTGGACTACATGTCCTTGAAGGCATCAGTGTATGAATTTTTAGGATTTATAAGCTTAATGTCTCTGCAACCATTTTTTTACCAGAGTTCATATTGCAATTTCCGTTGTTACTATTGCTTTTCTCTAGCACTCCATATTACTGGTTCCCATATTGTATTCATTTCTATGCTTGGTCAGCTCAGCTTTTTTTCTTGAGAATTTACAATAAAAATAATAAACAATATTTGTTCATTAGATTCTACTGCCTATGTCAGAGGATATCTCACAAAACAAATGTTAACGAGCTGTCGAATTTTGTCGAAAAGCACCAAGTGATTACTAGATGAATTCTGACTGAAAGAATCTGAAATTCTTTCTGTTCATGACTTTCATTTAACATCTTCAAATGTTTACATTATTTCTCAATGACAAAGCTCAAAGAAATGTTGATTTGACTAAGTGTTAGAACGAATAATTCTGTTACCACATAAAAAACCTGAACTCTTCTATTGACTTTTCAAAGGTATTTCTTGGCTTATTTACTGACTTTTACATATCTTCAAATTTTGTTTAAGGATTTTTTTCCTAATATATTTAATGTTAGGCTAAAAAATAATATTAATTCAAAAATACATTAAATAATAGAAATAGGAATAAAGATTATTGCACAAACGAATCTTATTGTCAGGTTGTACTGAATGTTTTCTGTTTAAGCCTACAAACACAAACTTTGATTTATCAAATACTGAACTTTTTCAAAGGTATTTTCAGTGAATATTTACAATGCATCTCTAGAAACAGAATTTCTTTCATTGTTCTTTAATAAACAAAAACAACAACAAACAAATAGCAAGTAGATAAAACTTTGTAACAAATACAGTCATAGATGATATATTTAGTTATCATTCTGTTCCTAAATAGTATGATTACAAACCACTAGCCTCCAGGTATGCTCATCTTATAAAGTGGCTAGCTAACCTATGTTGCATACATATACTATATCAGATTTGTGGGTCATCTTTTTTTTTTGTTGTAGAATAAGCATTCCCAAGAGATATAAGCAAAATTCTCAATAAGGAGAATTGACAAAATTCTCAATTAACAATAAGAAGAGGAAGCTTAAAAAAAGAGGACAGGTCAAAATAAAATGAAACAAACACCACAGATTTTTCGGATGAAAATAAAATAAATATCTTTATAACCACTTTGAAGATGGCTCAAGTGAGCCAAAAGCTTAGATCAAGGACCAACTTAATAAAAAAAAAAAATATCCAAATGTTGGACAATTTTTGTCTTTATTTTCACCCAAAATTAAAGGAAACATACAAACTTTAGAATGCTTCATGATCAGACATAATAGACATTCATTGTCTGTTATATTTAACAATATATGTTAAATACACATACACACATAAAAAATAGCTGGCCCCTCATATTTGAGAATACCTGCCTATTAGTCTGGCTAGCCAATCCCTATTGCAAATGCTCACCCAGGCATATTTGTTTGTTCAACACCCACAAAGCCAACCTGTGGTTTATACTGCAAATATACAGAGCAGACCTTAATTACAGTTTCTGGGAGAGGACATGTTATCTAGCATGATCAACAATCTGAACAAGGCCAGCACACTCAAACCCTCTCTCACGATGACTTGTGACTTTGTGCTAGCACAGCTATCGATGCTAAGGTTTCTGTACCCAGTTTCACTAACAAGATTTTGGTCAACCCATCATATAGTTTTCAGGCACTTTCCAAAGGTGCTGCCTGCTGGGATCACCCCCTCCAGATCGATAACATCAGTAAGTCTACTTCCTGACAAATCGACCATGGTGAGATTCGAACGTGGGCCTCATGGTCAGAAAGCAAACGTTCTAACCACTCGGCCAAAATTGACATAATTTAAAATGAGAATATCTGAGTAACTACATATCCCAGACAAACAAAAAATAGGCTTCATGCTGAGCAATAAAAGATTTATTTAATAAAATTCGAACAAGATATTCAAAGAGATGTAGATTCTATAACTGATTTCAGAATGCTTTACAAATGTTCAATATGCACACCACCTTATTTTAGTACTTTTTTTTTTTTAATAATACATTATTCAGCCAATACCAAGAACCACTCAAGGTAGAGGGTTACATGAGCATAAGGCAAGAAGTGAAGCTCATGAGATTATGTAGGAAAGATAACGGTTAACCATAGACATGAAAAGGTCAAGATTCACTGATCGGGAAAACATCCTGCTGGGCATCTATTTCACAAAGCAGCTCTTGGAAAAAAGGTATCAGAGTGTAACTTCCTTCTTATTAATAGAATCCAAAGAGAACGAGGATGATTCACCCATGTGTATATGGCTTGGTGGGTTCCCTGCTATAATGGTCAGTGCTGGAGGAAGACTTGTCATGGAAATAGCAATAAAATAACATGAGGCTTACAATGTTTCATCTATGGGAAAGGGCTGTAAGGTGGAAAATAATTCCTCACCCACAAAAATGCATAGACACATTTGAACTATCAAGACAGGCAGGTTCTTATGCAGCTCCAGCCCAGATATGGCAGCAATACTTCATTTTTAGTTTGATCTGGCTCTCGTTCAGACAGTATATAGCAGAGGAAGTCAGTTACTTACTGGAGTGATACAACGAATTGACAATTTTTCCAGTATCTTTAGCAATAGATTGTATATATGAGTTATAAGTTCTACTTGAGGTCTAGGGTGAGCTAGAATCCTAAAAGACATTAAAAGGCATGCAGACTCCTTGCGAGAACAACCATTCACTATGAAGGATGAAAAGTCAGGGTGATCTAAATATAAAGCTGTGATCTAAATGTTAAATTGGTTACCAATTTCAGGGTAGAAAATTATGTTATTTGAATAAATGAGCAATTTAATTATAAAAGTTGTCTACAAAACATTTGCTTATCTATAAATATCACAAAATATCAGATTTTTTTTTTTGTATTTGTTGCCAGGGCCAAACAATTCTTTTGTCTAAACAAAGACAACCAAAGCAATAAGAATAAATTTAATACAATGGAACTAATGAGTAATTATCTTTTCATCATTTTATATATATATATAATACACACACACACACACAAAGATAAAAAATATGTATTATTCATTATGCAAATATACATATATGTCTGCACGTCAGATATATTTATACACCATTGAAAGTACGAAGGAAAGATAAAATGCTTGTTTGTTGACAGTGTCCAACAGTTGGAAAAATTCAAGACAAGCAATGAATCAAACGTTATATAATTAGAGAACATTCATGGAGAACGTTTGGTCCGAGAAAGGTCAACACAGACTCATACACACGTTACCAATCTCCTACACAAATCTTAGAGGCTATAAATGGACAGTTGATAAATTAAGGCTAGTGATCCAATTCCTCAGAGATACGAGAGAGAGAGAAACAGCAGATACAAAGAGGAGGAACGATGGGAGATACCAGTCCTTTCCAGACAAAAAAAAAAAGAAAAAAAAAAAAAGATGATATCTGGAACAGTCAAGACGATTGAGAAATAAGAGGAGGAGTGAAAGAATGAAGAAGTTCAATTGACAATGCTCTAATCAATAAGTATTGTGTTACAATAGAGGAAAAAGAAACCAAAGAAAAAAAAAAAGATACAAAAAAAAATAAGCTTAGAAAAAAAAAGAAAAAGAAAAAAAGAAGAAGAAACATTGGAAGAGATAAGAAGAAAAGAAACACCAGCCCCTACCATTTCTCTCCTCCAGTTCCTCCCGCACTACTCCAAAAAAAAAAAAAAAAAAATCACCATCAGGATGAGGTGAGTGGATATAGGCTTCCAGAGCAGAAATATTTGGGACTTGACTTGAAGTCAGTTAACCGACCGATGAAGTAGTCTTTTGCTGCAGACATCAAGACCAGAAATTAGAATAGAGAAATGCTGGATGCAATGGATAAATTGTCATCTAAATTAAGCAAAAATGAAAATAACACTGACATCTCATTTTAACAGACATTAATTACTAAAATGGCACAAAAATATCTTGAAATACTAAGGAGTAAATCATCAATGGCTTCAACCACAGCCTCTAGATGACTTTGCAACTATTCTGGACAGTCTGCTTGTTTAAGTGAGTGAGTGCTGGGATAATCCTTGCCTTCAGTTCATCTTTGGTGCTACAAGGAGTTTTGTTGGTGTCTTGTTCAACTATGCTTCACACATAATAATCAAGGGTGTTGTAGCCTGTGGAGTTAGGTGGCAAGATGTAAGGAGTGATGTGATCACAGAAATTGTCTGACAGTCATGACTGGGTCCTCCTGCTTGTGAATCATGGTGCAAAGTCCTGTTGCCAGACATAGGGTCTGACCCAAGGCAGCACTACCGCCTCAAAAAAATGTCAATTTTTTCGCGATTTTTTGTAAACAAAAATGGCCATATCAATATCCAACAAAGCCTTTATTCAGGAGTTTTTCTTTGATTATGACTATGAAGATGATTTTGAAGGTTTTACTCGAGTGGATATTGACGATGAAGTAGTCGAAGATGATAACCATGCTAGGGACATAGAGGAAAGCAATGATGACCACTAGCAGCTACTATCATCCATGCCTGACTAATTTTATGAAAGCGACTGGTGACTATCGATGTACCTGATAGCCTTTCTGAAGGTGGATTATTCTTTTGTCTATTCATCAAGATAGTCAGGTAAAAGAAAGAGCAAACAAATGCTAGTGTCTTCTTGTATGTAAACATGTTTACTTTTTTGACGAAATAAAAACCTTCTTAGTGATTTTGCTTCTTATTACACCCCCAGAACTCCACAAGGAGTAATAAAAGTTAAAGTACGTTGAATTATTTATGTATTTTTAATGTATTTGTTTTTTATTTCGTGTTTTTTGTTTTGCATTTCAATTTTTTTGTGTTTTCCATGTCAAAACATCCATGCAAAACATTACATCAAAATATTACTCATTCATTCTTTTATTATTGGTGTTCAAAAATTAAAATCTATACACATAATACAAAAAAAGTTATAATTTTAAAACAGTAGGTGTTCATGTTCTTGTACCCTCAAAAAAAAAATGCAGGGGCAGGGGGGAACAATTCTAGAAAGAAATTAACGTGGTAAAGGTTAAAGGTGATGTCATCTGCAACTTTTAAATGGAAATCAAGTATTTATACAAGCTTTTTTTTTAAATTTCTTTCATTATACACACTTCACTATAAAATATTGCAAAAAAAAACAATCTCCTATTCATTTTTGTTTCTTAGGCATTGAATTGTATCACATCACATTCATGAACTTGCCTGACTTTTCCGCAATCTTAATGAATATACATGAATGCACCTAGACAAAAAAAAATTTAAAAAAAAAAAAAAAAAGACAATGATATTTTTACTCTTGTACATAAATACTTGTCACAAAACAAAAATGTTACATTTGTCTTGATTGTATAATTTAGTTGGACAAACAGACAGCACTCGACTATTGGAAGTTGAGCCTACTCTGGCAGCTTGTCTGGGCCAGTATATGAGTGGTTTATATAACAGATTGGGATATTCCATTCTGCTACTTGGGCAAGCCTATTCTCTAGGTCCTGATTGGCTGCTGACTTTTGTGTAGGTACTGCGCTCAATAAATATCCATCATTATGCACTGAAAGCTGGGTTCTGTATTGAGTTACAGCCCACTTTCTTTTTGTCTGCCAACTGGACACTAGTTAGGAATTTCCCTGCAAGGGCGAGTATCACATTTCTAATTCTCCAGAGTAGACAATCTGTTTATTTATTAAACAGCATATCTACTTTTGTCAACCAGCCTGAATATTTACGAAATCTTATTAAAAAATATGGACACTCCAGCAAAAATTTGAGCCTGCACCACCCTTTTCAGGGGGAAATATTGTTAGATTCAGTATACTTTAGACTCGGTATGGAGGGCATCACTAATCAAGCAAGGCCAAATAGTGTTTTACATATTAATGATAAAATCTGTTGGATTAATAAATAAAAAATCCATTGCTTCTTTAGAAATTGCTTTGTTTATGTCTAGAGACAAAACTGAGCAGATATGAATTTTCGAGAATTTGGGATGGTTTTGCACTTATAACACAGAACATTCACAAAAGATTAAAAGGAAGTAAGCAAAGAGAAACAGTGAGTAAACTACCTAACAAAAAAAAAATAAAAAATCACCTGAAGAAGGCCGGAGCATACAACGGCCGAAACTTTATCAATATGGCAATGAAGATGAGGATAATAGCCTGAATAATGTAAATAATGCAAGTAATCATAATACCTCATCTCAGAGATATAGACAGATGTAGAATTTAGTTGGACAGACAGTACTCAACCGTATTAGAAGTTGAGTCTGGTCTGGTTAGTTGTCGGGGTCAGTTGGTGAGTGGTTTTTTATAATATTCTGTTACTTGGGCAAACCTATTGTCTAGATCCTGATTGGCTGCTGACTTGGGTGTGGATACTGTGCTCAATAAATATCCATCATTACGCCGTGAATGCTGGGTTCTGTATTGAGTTACAACCTGCTTTCTTTTTGTCTGCCAACTGGACACTAGTTTGGAACTTCCTTGCGAGGGTGAGTATCATATTTTTGATTCTTCATTGATAAAGTTCCTCATAATAAAGTTGATAAAAAAAAAACAGAAATTATTTGTCTCAACCTAATAATTCATGGTCTCAGAAACTGAAACAAGGAATTATTGGTAAGAAATAATGCCTAGGGAAACTGAAGAAGGCTGTACAAGAGGTAGTTTTGCCAAATACTGCAAATTACTAAAAAATTAAAACATTAAGTTGAAAACTAGAGTCATGTTTATAAATAGCCTCATCAGATCAAGACCTTCATATGGATAGCATGCATGGCACCAAACGAATTGAGAAATATCTGAATTATCAGTTGCATACAATCACTTTCTAAGATCAATGATCAAAAAAGGCTTCAAAGATAATCGTTCTTTGAACATTGTGGACTGGCACTACAGATTCACAAGGAAAGAGCTGTACCAAATAACAGAAATCACATCATTTGTGGATTACCAATAGCAGCAACAACTAAAATGGATAGCACATGGAACTCAAGGAGAAAATAATGACGTGATCAAGATGTTGACGTTCCACACTTCAAATAAAAAGTTAGGAAAGAAACTACCCCCATCAATACTGGAAAGAGCAGTAACATCTTCTGGACTTGAGAAAACTTATTTTCCTGAAAAATTGTTTTAAATGAAAGAATTTAAATCAAATGTAGAACTTGCTGCTCGGTCAATGAATGTCAAATGTTTCCTTATAAGGAAACAGTTAATAATACAATTACCATCTTAATCCATCAAAGTTATTTATTTTAGCTTTTTCGGAGGTTTTCATGAGATTCTACAGAGGAGCACATGATACACCGATTCTAAATTTCATAGAGAAGTGGAAGAACATTTATTAGTTTAACAGAAGTATCCAACTCACCTTTCGCAACATTTCTTTAGAAGATTCTTTGCTTTTGGCAATATCCTGGAGCCAATTGAGGTTTTTCTCTGTATATTTTGCATTCTGCTTTTCTCGGTATTTCTCTAAAAATAAGAATAATGATAAAAATTATTATTATTGTTGTTGTTGTTATTATTATTACTACAATATATAAAGGGAGACATGCAAAAGTAGGTATACACTAAGTATTTTACCGGTATAATAATAGTGTTTATATTAACAATACAGTACATTTTGTGCATGTTTTGTTTTTCATTACTGTATTATCATGACTAGTATCCTAACCATTGTTATATTGATCAGTACATTTCAGCCAATAATTTCCAGTTTATCCATCTTCAACTTTTTGTTGAAGATGGATAAACTTCTTGTTGTTCTTCTTCCTTTTTCACATCCTCCTCCTCCTCCTCCTCCTCCACACTTTCTATTAGACCCAACATCATGCATTTATTTATTTATTTATACTACTTCAGTGTGTGTAAACAAATAAGTAAAACTAAGTGAGGGAGATGTTCCGTATACGTGGCAGATGTGCAATGTTAGAAATCAGAACATACAGTGAGGCAATTCCGAGAGAACAATACGTCTTACTAGGATTCATTATTGGCAGACACAATCTTAACAGCATAAGATATACAGATGACACAGTACTGATAACAGACACAGAGAGGAAACTACAAAAGTTTTTACAGGAGGGGTAGCAAAAGAAAGCAAGAAGAAAGGACTAAGGATAAACTACAAGAAGATAGAATGAATGGTTATCAGCAAAAGGATGAATCCGATTACAAATTGGGGATACTAAAATCAAACAAGTATTAAAATTTAAATATCTGGGAAGTGTTCTAACAGAAGATGGAAAGTGTGACACTGAGATCCAAAGACATATTAGAATGGCCAAAGATGCATTCCAAAAGCTAAGCAGAGTATTAAGAGACAGAAAAATTTCATTAGAAACAAAGAAAAGAGTATATGAAATGTCACATTATATCTGTCCTCCTGTAGGCAGTGAATGCTGGACAATCTCCTCAAATATGAAGAGAAATCAAATGTGGTTCTACAGAAAGATGCTGAGAATACCATGAGCCAAACATGTTAGCAACAACAAAGTTTTGGAGAGAATGGAAGCAAAGAGGTAACTTATACTTAACATCACAAAGAGGCAGTTGAAGTTTTTGGAGCATGTAATGAGGAAGGAGGGCTTGGAAAATCTGATACTCACAGGATAGATAGAGGGAAAGAGGGACAGAGGAAAGCAGCATGTAACATACTTGATGGATAGCGGAACAGTTTTTGGGAGAAATAACAAAAAGACAAAACATTAAGAGCAGACACGGCCCATAAAAGTATTATTACTGACTAGTGAGGTCGATCCTCACTAGGTGTCCCAAACAAATTATTCAGCATTAAATAACCCTGCCAAAGTTGATACGTCGTAAAATCAACCAAACCCTTGTTATGGAATAATTTAAAGAGTATTGTCTGAATGGCCATTACTACGGAGTAATGATTTCAATCCTCACTAGGTGTTCCATACAAAATATTGGCATCAAATAACCCCGAAGAAGTTGAGATTTTATAAAATCAACCATTACATTAGGTACCTGGAGCAAATGAGGGTGATTCAACTCCGTGGAAGTGCAATGACATGTCCAAACAGCTGTAAAAGTCTGAACTGGTGAAACTAAATGCAGCTCATATGAACATTTGCAATAGAATAGTGATAAGCTTGAAACATTGCCTCTATAGGAAAGAGAGAGAGAGAGAGACAAACATTCAGATCATATACTTTGAAGAGGACAGAAAATGGTTCACTGAAACATTTTGATAACAACAAAACGAATGAATTCCATTGTGCAAACAACTCCAGGATTTATAATGACTCCTCTCAAAATAATAGAAGGAATCTATGATGAAGTCCTACTTAGATAACAAACTAAAAAATGATAGTAAAAGTTTCAATTTGCACTGGTTCAGAAAAGATAATTAAAAATAAAAAAAATAAAAATAAAAAAGTAGAAAAATTAAATCTGGCAATGAATAACTAGAGATATCACTTACAGAGTTTAACATTTCACCAAAGTTAAAAAAAAAACAAAAAAAAAAAAAAAAAAACAACATAAGTCTTTAAGTGAAAAATTAAAAAAAAAAGAAAATTAAAATATTACATCAAATTTATTTTCACAACACTCGTGTCGTAAATAATGCTAGCAGATAAGATAAATTACCAATAAAAGAAGCAAAATATTTAAAAATCTCATAATTGAACCTAATGCTTCTATTATTCCATTTTGCGGCTAATGTGAATCCGAAAAATAAGGAAAACAAATTAATAGGCTAATGCATAACAGAAAATAGTAGCAATCTATACTTACTAAGAGGAAGAAAGAAAACAAAACAAACAAAAAAAAAAACATGGGTCAAATATTTAAAATATTAGGAGAGGAAAACATTCAGAGATTTACTTGGACAAGTGTCATCTAAGTTGTTATTGTCACAAAGTCTTAGTGATTATATCCCTGGGCCTTCTTCCGATACGTCTGGAAATTTTAGTTTAAGAGGCAGACAAGCAACATTAGGTTTCACACTTCATTGTCTTAGTGGATAAAAGTGTTGACTAAGCAGATAGAGTTAACTGGCAGTGGTGAGTTCAATCCCTGCATTGAGAAGGTGAAAATATCCTTTATTCTTAGTGGAAGTGACAAGTGCCTCACAAGGAAAACATGACTCCTATCTCTCTATTTGTCTCTTTCTCTCTGTGTGTGCGTGTATATATTTTGTGTATTTAAGCAGCCATTCATTTATACATGTTTCATTAAAAACGACAGACAAGGTACTGTGATTAAGCTTTTTAATTAATTTTTCTTGTGTTTGAAAAGGTGTTTTTCTTTTCTGGACACAGTGCTTAGAAACTATCCAAATGTTCTGTAATTCTGAGCACTTTCAGCTATACTTTTAGCCATTATCAAGGATGATTTTATTTTTGCTTTTTAATTGGGTGTATGGATTGTGTGTATGTGTTCGGAAAATAAAACTCAAAAAACATTCACACAATCCAGACACCCAATTAAAAAGCAAAAATAAAATCATCCTTGATAATGGCTAAAAGTATAGCCAAAAGCGTCCAGACAGTTTCTACACACTCTGTATCCAAAAAAGAAAACACTTGTTCCATCACAAAAAAAATTAAATAAAAAGCTTAATTGTAGTACCTTGTCTGTCATCTTTAATGAAATGTGTGTGTGTGTGTGTGTGTGTATATATATATATATATATATATATATATATATATATATATTAAAATCAATTCACTCCAAGCAAGGTGATAATGCCACTAAGATTGCAAGAGAATAAGACAATTTTAGAAGGCATTAGAAACTCAATCCTAAACCTGAAGAAATGGATATAGCTCTACTCCTGTTCAATATGCCAAGGAGGAGTGTGAACTAGACAATAAATAGGGATATCTACTCCTATTGAAGGAATAAGAAACAAATAAATAGTAAATAAAATTTCATAGTTTAGGCAGAGACGTTAGAAGCATAGAGCTGAAATATGAAATATCTTCTATATACAACAGAATGCAAACAATCCACCATGCAGATTGAATAAAAGGCTTGGTTCAAATATTCCCAGAAAATTATTAGCTCTCTGACAAGCAATATGGTTTCTGCTTTGCCCATTCTACAGCTGATGTGCTTACGGCCATCACTGAAATTGTTTACCAAGCTCTTCATAATAATGGAGAAGCTTGTACCGTGGTTCTAGATATCTCCAAAGCATTTGATAGGGTTTGGCATGCCGGCCTTCTTCACAAGTTTCAAGATTATGGAATTTCAGGTCAATTGTTTAAATTAATACATTCATTCCTGTCAAACTGTGTATTGAAGGTTGTTCTCAATGGATTCTACTCCAGCTCCTATCCCACGAACGCAAGTGTTCCCCAAGGCTCCATCCTAGGCCCTACTCTGTTCTTTATCTTCATCAACGATCTTCCTGATGTCATAGATTCCCAAGTAGTCATCTATGCAGACGAAACTACAATTTACTCCTGTCTCAAAAACAAATCTAGTGTTGTTGACAAAACGAAACCAGGCCATTCGTCTCGAAAAGGACCTCCAATCAGTTGTGAACAGGAGCAGGAATTGGCTAGTTAACTTTAACGTCTCAAAAACAAAACTGCTCTCTATTACTCACCACAGAGAACCATCCCTGCCCCCATTAGAATGTCTGATGCTCAACTTCGCAAGAGCTCCTCTTTGCGACTACTTGGCCTCAGATTGACTGCTGACCTGAGATGGAACAAATACATTAAGTCAATAGCTTCGTCCACCACAAGGAAAGTTGGCTCCCTGTGCCTCACTAGGAAATTTTTCTTGCCAGAGTCGATCCTTTAAACCTACAAATCAATCATTCGCCCTTGCATGGAGTATTGCTGCCATATATGGTCTGGAGCCTCTTCTGTTTGTCTCAAGGTTCTTGATAAGATCAAGAGACGGATATGCAATGTAATTGGCCCTGATCTGGCACCTTGTCTGCAATCACGCTCTCACAGACATGGCGTCGCCTCCCTCTGTCTTTTTTACAAATACTTTTATGGTAACTGCTCTGATGAGCTGCTTTCGCTGGTTCCCAAACGTCATGAATTTAGGCTGGCATCTCGCTCACACCCTTTCACTGTCAAAACTGTTAAATGTAGCCATCTCTTCTACTCCAATAGCTTCATGTCTCGCACCTCTTGCCTATGGAACTCTCTCCCCTCTTCCTGTTTCCCTGATAGCTATAATCTCCAACTATTCGATGTCTCCAGATGTCCTGATCTATCTCCCAGCCTTCTCTTCATCTTTTCCTCTATCACTCCTATTTGCTCTAGCTCCAACTCTCTTACATGCTAAAAAAAAAAAAAAAAAAAAAAAAAAGAGAGAGAGAAAAAGACACCTGAAGAAGGCTGGTGGGTATAACAGCTGAAACATTGTGACTATAACAACCAAGATGAGGACACCAGTCTAAAATCAATGCATAATAATAATGTAAAAAAATTTAGTGATTTGAAAAACAATTTATACACACAAAAAAACTGATTCCTATAAAAACAATATCAGGAAAATTTTAGAAGGAGAAAAAAAATTCTGTTATATTTTAACACTAACTGTATTTTGAGCCTGGTCCATAGAGGCAAGGTTTCAGCTTTGTTTTTTTTTTCTTTTTTTTTTTTACCAGTAGTCATAAATGTTTCTCCTACTCAACTGCTTGCTTACTTGGAGACATTTTCTAGTCATTAGAAAAGAATTTGATGATTAAACACTGAATTTTACTATTCTTTTCTAACTTATAATTTAGGCAAGGAAAGTTCAGCATACAAATCAAAGAAATTAAGAAGAAATCAACTGTTGAGTGGCCATTAATTAAAGCCAATATTACTGATAATATATAGAAGCATTATATCAATAGTATTTTTGTTATTTCCTTTTTAATAGGTGAAGCATTATTAATGATTATTATTAATTTTCATAAATATTTACATTAATCTGCATTTGTTATGAAATAAAACATTGTCAACTATTGCTGAATAAAGAAAAAGAAAAAAAAAGAAAAAAGAAATGAAAGAAAAAAGAAAAAGAAAAGAGAAAGGAAAGAAAAGAGAGAGAGAGAAAAGAGAGAGAGAGAAAAGAGAGAGAGAGAAAAGAGAGAGAGAGAAAAGAGAGAGAGAGAAAAGAGAGAGAGAGAAAAGAGAGAAAAGAAAGTGAGAAAGAGAGATGAAAAGAGAGAATGAATGAGAAAGGGAGATGAAAAGAGAGAATGAATGAGAAAGAGAGATGAAAAGAGAGAATGAATGAGAAAGAGAGATGAAAAAGAGAATGAATGAGAAAAGAGAGATGAAAAGAGAGAATGAATGAGAAAGAGATGAAAAGAGAGAATGAATGAGAAAGAGAGATGAAAAGAGAGAATAAATGAGAAAGAGAGATGAAAAGAGAGAATGAATGAGAAAAAGAGATGAAAAGAGAGAATGAATGAGAAAGAGAGATGAAAAGAGAGAATGAATGAGAAAGAGAGATGAAAAGAGAGAATGAATGAGAAAGAGAGATGAAAAGAGAGAATGAATGAGAAAGAGAGATGAAAAGAGAGAATGAATGAGAAAGAGATGAAAAGAGAGAATGAATGAGAAAGAGATGAAAAGAGAGAATGAATGAGAAAGAGAGATGAAAAGAGAGAATGAATGAGAAAGAGATAGATAAAGAAAGAAAAAGACAGAGAGAAAGAAAAAGACAGAGAAAGAGAAAGAACAAGAGAAAGAAAGAAAGAAAAAGGAAGAGAGAGAAAAGAAGAGAGAGTGAAAGAAAGAGAGAAGGTAAAGAAATAAAAGAAATGAAAGAAAAAGAAAATAAGAAACATAAGGAAGAAAAATTCAATGAATATTGCTTTGTTATTATTAATTTTTGCTGATATTTACAATCAATTCCATTTTTTCTTCTTACTTACTTTTTTATTAGAGGCCATCAAGATATATTGAACAGACAGCATAGACTGGAAAAATAAAGGATCTCTGATGAGAGATTTAAACTTGCGTCCCTTTTACCTCAGGGAAACATTGTTGAATGCACCAAAAAGTTATGAGAACTCGGCAGCTTTACAGAAGAACAACTTTAAACTATGATCCAAAATTTCATTCCAAAATCTCTCTTGGCACCAATATTTGTATTGTTTTTCATACTAGCCATATTAATGGCAATGGTATTGTTTTTCCATATTTAGTTCAACCAGGATTCCCTGAAGCAAAAATGGACAAAAGTTCAAACTTCACCAAGAGAGCATATTCTTTCACTTTTCTAATCCGCACTATCCAATCATTGGCATAGATTAAAAACCCAAATAAAAGGATCATAAAAAGAAAATAACAAAATTCTAGATAAAAGTATGCATTAGTCAAAATTACTAAAAATGTAAAGACAAAACAAATAATTTTAATAATGTAGCTTCCCTGTGCCTTTTCTATAAATACTTTCATGTTAATTGTTCTGATGGACTTTCTTCTTTGATACCTAGTCTTTATGAAGTCCAATACTAGATTAGTTGGCAAGATCTCATCATTTTACAATTGAAATAGCAACATGTAGCCATAAGTTCTATGCTAACAGTTTCTTCTATCACACCTCTCAGTTGTGGAACTCTCTTCCGGCTTCTTACTTCCCAATTAACTTTGATCTTAAAAAATTTAAATGCAATGACAATCGTTATCTACTGTCTTCTTAATTTTTGTCCTTCGAATGGTCACTCTTCTTAAAAGTATTTTTTTTCTCATATTCTCTAACACTCAGTAACCACCTTGCATCTTAGTGACTTTATTGCCTTGATTGGGGTGAAATGAAGAATCACTGAGAAATTGGTTATTGGCACGAAAGTAAAACCAGCAAGCAGAGTTCAAATCCGAGCCTATGCTGCAATGTTTGTTTTTTTGCATAAGTGCCTTTGGAAAAGGGCATAACTCCACATCTTCTCCCATTCCCCAAACTCATAGTTAAATATGAAATATTTCCAACTCTGCAACCCCCATGCCACAGATAAAACATTGCTAACCACTCACTACTCTATCATTATTACGATGGCAAATGTTCAAATGAGCTACATTCCTTAGTTCTCCCAGTTCAGACCTTCACAGTTACGATCTGCCATGCCATGTGCACAATGGCAAATCATCCTCAAACCTTTCGCCTTCCTTTGGTAAGGATTAAGTTTCACTAAAACAACTTCTTCTCTAGAACTGTTACTTTGTAGAACAGACACCCAATAGGATGCTTCCCCAACTACAACTCGTCCTGGGTAAGACGATAAACTACATCCAGCAGTAAGGCCTCTGATCAGGAGGTTTTGAGGAGCGTGGAACCACTTCTTAATTGCTGTTGTTTTCAGGTCCACCCTGACCCAGGGTGGTAGCACCTGTTAGGATCCCAGCTATGGGCAAATAGTTAACTATTACCAGCAATACTTTTTTGAAAAAAATCATTACCAGCGATACAATTTTGAAGGAAATATATTACCAGAAACAGATTTTTGACAAAACAAAATATTACCAGCAATAAAAAATTTTGTCAGCATTAAATAACCTATTGAGGTTGATATGCTGTAAAACAAAATAAATCAAACCAAACCACAACATTTTCAAGTTTATTGTCAACTGATGCCTACCCTATATATCCTCATAATAGGCATCCTTTTCTCCTCCCTTATAACACTCTCACTTAGTGACCCTCTACCTTGAGTGGCCCTTGGGTTTTATATTGAATGAACTAAAATAAAAAAATAAAATAAGAAAAAGGACTAGGTCTTGGGTGGCAGCTAGTTTAGAAGGACAATTCTGGATTCAAAACCATCAAGAAAGCAAGAGCAAATCAATCCACTGCCTTTGGTAAGAAGAGTTATCTGATCTAACATTATCCTGATGTAATGTCTTTTTCAAATTAATCCCAAATGATTTTTGCTAATTGCTGCCTACAACCGATCAAACTGGGAACAATACTTGTTCAGATCAATCATTTACTTCTCCAGAAAAAATAGTGAGCTCTTCCATTGTCATTATACAGGAGATCCATAAAGTCTCTTTGCAATTTAAAAAATATATTACAAAGGCAACTGATGCAGCACCGCAACTACATGATCTTCAACCAACCATCATTTTCCAGCAAGATGGTGCACTGCCACATTGGGGGTTGCCTGTTTGTGGGTTCCTAAATCAAACATTTCTAGGCCAGTGGACTGGAAGGGATTTTTCTGGACTGCTTTCTATGTGGTTTATGTTAAAGATATCATTTATCAAACAAAGATACGGGACATCACTGATCTAAAGCAAGAGATCACTGATGCCATTGCCACCATTCATGAGGCTATGCAACAGCAAACATGGCAAGAAATGTCTTGATGTGCTTTATGCAACTAACGTTGCCTAAATAGAGGTGGATTAAATTAGTTAAAAAAAATCAACTTCAATATCTACTCCTCATCTTGTAACAATTTACACATATTTGTTTGTTCATTTGCTTTTGTAGTAATTTTTTTAAATTGTAAAGAGACTTTATGAACACCATATATATATATATATATATATATATATATATATATATATCCTGTATTGTGTATTCTTTTTAAATAATAAAAATATAAGAATACTTCAGTGACTATACTGAATGTCTTGAATCACATTCATCTTTTCACAAACCTCTCTATACCCAGTCTTTTCTCTCACTTTTACTCTCTGTAATCCCCTTACATACTAGTGGCATTCCCACCTTGTTTGGGGTGAAATGATTAAAAAAATAGTCATTGAAATATTACCTAGTTTATCCACTAATTTGAAAAATCATAAATATATATAACATTATTTTCAATATTCTATAATGTTGAAAAATTCAATTTCAAGCACCTAAAGAAATGTGTACATATACACATACAAAGAATGAATTATATATTCCCCATGAAATCCAATCTTTTATTAAAATTGCAAGTGCGCCTCAGAGTTTTAGTTATTCTACAAGTGTAAATAAATAAAAACTAAGTACAGATAACTCTGTAAAAGTCAGAGATCAATTTGACATTGTATCGATATTATGAATAGGACCTCCCTTCTTAAATGACAATAAAAAAGATCAATTCTTACAAACATCGCTACTTGAAAAAGGTCTACAAAATGCTAATGTACTAATGTCCATAAAGTCTCTTTACAATTTAAAAATATATTACAAAGGCAACTGATGCAGCACCACAACTAGATGACGTTCAACCAACCATCATTTTCCAGCAAGATGGTGCACCACCATATTGGGGGTTGCATGTTTGTGGGTTCCTCAATCAAACATTTCCAGACCAGTGGACTGGAAGGGATCGCCCAATTCCCTGGCCACCTCGTTTATCAGATATCTCTCCCCTAGACTTCTTTCTATGGAGTTATGCTAAAGATACTGTGTATCGAACAAAGGTGCAAAAGATCACTAATGCCATTTCTACCATTGACGAGGCTATGCCACAGCAAACATGGCAAGAAATCAAGTACCATCTTGATGTGCTTCGTGCAACTAATGGTGCCTATATAGAGGTGGATTGAATTAGTAAAAAAAAAAAAATTCAATAACGACTCTTCATTTTGTAGCAATTTCCACATATTTGTCCATTTGCTTTTGTAATAAATTTTTTAAATTGTAAAGAGACTTTATGGACACCATATATATGTGTGTGTGTGTGTGTGTGTGTGTGTGTGTGTGCGCGTGAACAAATAAACAACGCTATAAAATAGCTACAAATAAACACATTTGGGTCCACAGTTATTCCTACCCAATAGCCTATAGAATAATTTCAAACAACCATTATTGTCTACACAATAATTGTTATTTGTTGATTGATTCATTTTTTACTGTTTATCAACCTGTTGCAAGTTATTTAAAGCCAGAAAATATTTTTAGATTGGAAGAATTTTTTTTAGATAAGAAGAATTTAGCAATACAATTCTAATTAATCCATAGATGCAGGGAGAAAAGGCGAATTCATACTTTTCCCAAGGATATTTGCGTGTAAGTGGATATAACAAACCCAATGGGAATTGGAACTTCAGTTTGTTGCATTTCACTTAAATTGCTCCACAATCTCTTTTCATCAAAGAAAAAGAAATAAAATAAACTGTAAAATATTTATAAAAGTCACAACTTTAAATCAACTAACATAACCAAAATTATTTTCAATATTTTATCAACATATTTCAAGCATTGAGACACAATTTTACACATCATGCATTGTCATCATTTGATTGCTATCAACATTAACTGGTCCATCAAAGCATGGAGCATTGTACAGCAAGAAATTGTTAGCATCACACTATACAAACAACTTTTGACACATTTGATTAATAACATTCCCTTCTACTGCACAAAATCATTTTTTGCATCTAAATATACCAATGATATTACTTCTTTCCTTCCATCTACAACGTTAGACTCAAACAAAAAATAAGTTAATTTCAATAAATCTTTCAAAATTTACTGATATTGCAGCTGTCATAAAATAATGAAAAGTGTTCTTTAAGACTTAACACTCCTAATGCCATCTAGTGACAAAGAAAAAAACTTTTTGGCAAACTCAATAAGTCAGTTCTAAAAAGTATTCTTTCATTTGATCAATTATATCATTTTTTTTTTAATTCACCTAAATTTTTTTCTTGCCTAAAAATGTTCTTTTCAAATTATTTAATGTCTAACATTTACAACCAATGAACAGAAAACAAATAATGTTCTTTTAACCTTTAACAACACGTTGCATGGCCACATTGCTGAAACTTATTAGAATGAACACCTCTGCCGGGTCTCCAGCTATTTTATTATTATTCAAGCACAGCTAAAAACGGCTAGCAACAAAAAACGCACATCGTGAAACGGTGGGTGCAACACAAGGCAAACACATTCTCTCTCAGTTATTTTTATTTTTCATCAACTCAGAAAGCGAGACCGTATATTTTTAAAAACACACAACAGATACTGGGGGTAAATAGTGTGGGTAACACTTGACCATTGACAGTGGCTGCAGTCATGCTTCTCGTCTCGTCTCCAGGCTGATTTCTCCAAATAAATAGATTTTCTATTCATTTTTCTTGCCAGACATAATTTGTTTTCCTATCCCCTTATTTGACTCAAAAAACCCCAACAAAAGCAAAGAAATGGCAAACCCTCTACCCACCCCAATGCTAGCAGGATAGGCGCTTTGCCTAGGCCAAAGTAAACCAAACTCCAACTACCTCCTTTGCCTACATAACAGCATTGTCTCTGGCCATAACTTTCAGCCATTCTTTTATTTCTTTATATTTTGTTTCAATTTCTGTCTTGTACTGTTTAACGATACATTAATTAATAGAAGTTTTGTAGTTTTGAATCCATGATATTAGGCACTTTTAAATGAAAATTCAACCAAAAAAAATAAAAAATACAACACACCAAGAAAAAAACAAAAACAAAGGAATGGTGAAACCCTTTTCCCATTTTCATGGCTGCCTCAGCCAAAATAAATCCAAATTCCCACTACCTCCTTCCCCCTACACACAAAGAATGAGTATTCTGAATTATACTAAGTTATAAATTAACAGTTATTTCACTCTCAGCTTCCACCCTATCCCACCCTTCTGACTCCGATCCTTAATCCCTTTCCTTTTTAATAGATGTGAGGGAGATGACAAAAAAAAAAAAAAACTGTAGGCAGTTATTAAATCAAACTCATCACAATCTTCCCACATAATTGGCCTGAAGTAAAGACTAAAAAGAAAAGACCCCCACTACTCCACTGTTTTTTTTTAAACTCTGGTCTGCATGTGAATATGTGTATGCATATATGTTTGTTTTTGGTAAGTGTGTGTGTATATATATATATATATTAAAATAAATAAAGATTTTACAGGCAAAAACATTAAACATCAAAAACATAAGAAAAATTAATTCCTTTTAATATGTGGAAGTAACCACACTTTGCCTGATGAAGGTCACAAGACCGGAAACTTGTGTAGCAAAAATATAGTATAATATATATATATTTTTTTTTAAATCCACATTATACCCAAAAACGTTTGCAGTTTCTCTCTTTTTAAAATATGCACTTTTTTCTCGTTGGAACAACTATAACCTCTTCTTTATATATATATATGTGTGTTACTGTCAGAATGTCAGCAATTAAACTGGCTACCCTACTCAAAATTCTGGCAAGTGCAGCGGGTTGATAAGACTTATCAAAAAGGTGGAAGAACTCTCGATGAGTCAATGGCCAGCAATCTAGAGGCAGTGTTCCAATAAATCACTACGGAGAAAGCAATAGGAAACCACTACTGTCAATCCCCAAAAATGTCATAGCAATTATCAAATGAAATATGAAAGCACAGAAGAACTCAAAACTTTCTACTCTATGCTAGACAATGCCAAAGCTTAGTGTAAATCACAAGAAATTATAATTATCATGGGAGACCTGAATGCCAAAGTAGACAAGGAGAGGGTTGGGGAAATAACTGGCAGATTTCTACTCTATGCTAGACAATGCCAAAGCTTAGTGTAAATCACAAGAAATTATAATTATCATGGGAGACCTGAATGCCAAAGTAGACAAGGAGAGGGTTGGGGAAATAACTGGCAGATTTCTACTCTATGCTAGACAATGCCAAAGCTTAGTGTAAATCACAAGAAATTATAATTATCATGGGAGACCTGAATGCCAAAGTAGACAAGGAGAGGGTTGGGGAAATAACTGGCAGATTTCTACTCTATGCTAGACAATGCCAAAGCTTAGTGTAAATCACAAGAAATTATAATTATCATGGGAGACCTGAATGCCAAAGTAGACAAGGAGAGGGTTGGGGAAATAACTGGCAGATTTCTACTCTATGCTAGACAATGCCAAAGCTTAGTGTAAATCACAAGAAATTATAATTATCATGGGAGACCTGAATGCCAAAGTAGACAAGGAGAGGGTTGGGGAAATAACTGGCAGATTTCTACTCTATGCTAGACAATGCCAAAGCTTAGTGTAAATCACAAGAAATTATAATTATCATGGGAGACCTGAATGCCAAAGTAGACAAGGAGAGGGTTGGGGAAATAACTGGCAGATTTCTACTCTATGCTAGACAATGCCAAAGCTTAGTGTAAATCACAAGAAATTATAATTATCATGGGAGACCTGAATGCCAAAGTAGACAAGGAGAGAGTTGGGGAAATAACTGGCAGATTTCTACTCTATGCTAGACAATGCCAAAGCTTAGTGTAAATCACAAGAAATTATAATTATCATGGGAGACCTGAATGCCAAAGTAGACAAGGAGAGGGTTGGGGAAATAACTGGCAGATTTCTACTCTATGCTAGACAATGCCAAAGCTTAGTGTAAATCACAAGAAATTATAATTATCATGGGAGACCTGAATGCCAAAGTAGACAAGGAGAGGGTTGGGGAAATAACTGGCAGATTTCTACTCTATGCTAGACAATGCCAAAGCTTAGTGTAAATCACAAGAAATTATAATTATCATGGGAGACCTGAATGCCAAAGTAGACAAGGAGAGGGTTGGGGAAATAACTGGCAGATTTGAACTAGGAACCTGCAACAAACGCAAAGAAAGTTGGGTCCAATGGTGCACAGCAAATGTTAAAGTAATAGCCAACACCTGGTTTCAAGAACACCCAAGACGATTATGGATATGAAGAAGCCCAGGAAGAGAAACAAAAAAAAAAAAAAACAAATCAACTACATAACTATCAACAAGAGATTCAGGAATGCAATTGTACACTGCAAAACTGGCCCAATTGCCGACTGCAGAAGCAATCATCTCCCTATTATATGCAAACTAAGAATAAAGCTATAGAAATTGAAGAAACCTAATGTATAACTCAAATTGCAATACAACAGACTGCTGATCAACCCGAACCCGAAGGAAAAATACATAGACAGGGTGAAAAGAAGATACAAGAGGCAAAACGGAAACTCAAAGAAAAGAAAAGCTTTTAGTGACATTAGCAAACAAGATCATCACAATGAAAAATGAACAAAGACAAAAAAAACAAATGGATGACAAGTGAGATTCTTGACATCATGCAAAGGAGACGGAAACGATGACAAGACGCAAAATGGAATACAGAAAACTACATAAGAAAATAAGGAATGAATGCAGGCAGGCTAAAGAGGAATGGCTCAATGAAAAATGTGCAGAAATAGAAAGAATGAGTATCACAGATAAAAGAGACATGCATAAAAAAATAAGAGAACTAACAGGACAAAAGACATGCTCATGAACAGGATGCATAAAATCCAAAGACGGAACGCTGATATCAGAGAATAAAAAAGTACTTTGGAGATGGAATGACTATATTGGTAAAATTTTCCATGATGAAAGAGAACAAACAGCAAAATACAGAAATACCGATGGACGAGAAATATGAAAAACCAAAGTGGAAGCTGCACTGGCAAAGTTGAACAGAAACTAATTGGCAGGGCCAGACGGAATTGTAAGAGATGCTGGCTGCCTTAGATGATTTCGGCATAGACCAAATCACAGAAATAATAGATGAAATCTACAACAGTGGTATCATAATGGAAGATCTAAGCAGATGTGTTTTTATAGCACTGCCTAAGAAACCAGGCGCAAATGAATGTGAAATCCACCGGGCAATAAGTCTAATGAGCCATATAACAAAACTCATCATCTGATTTCTGTTAAATAGAATGCTCAGCAGAATCAGTCCTGAGATAGGACAAGAACAGTGTGGGTTGATCAAAGACCCCAGAATAAGGAAAACTATATTTATGCTCAGAATGTCATCAGAAAGAGCAATACAAATGTAAAAGGATGTGTTCCTGTGTTTTATAGATTACGCAAAGGTGTTTGACAAGGGATAAAGATCTGTTAGAGCTATTCTGTAACCTTGACATATTCAGAAAGACATTTGAATAATCAAGGATCATGACAGCAAACTGTCTGCATATGGACATAAAATGAGTTCAGCAGATATACAAAAATAGAAAGAGGTGTAAGACAAGGATGTGTCTTCTCACCAGATTTATTCAACCTATACTATACAGTGAGGCAATTCTGAGAGAAGACCTACCAGGATTCATTATTGGCGGCCACAATCTCAATATAAGACATGCAGATGGCACAGTGCTGATAGCAGACATGGAAAAGTAACTACAAGACCTCCTACAGAAGGATGGTGAAGGAAAGTGGGAAGAAAGGACTAAGCATAAACTACAAAAAGACAGAATGCATGGTTACCAGCAAAAGCATGAGCCCAAAATGCAAATTACATTTCGGGAATACTAAAATCAAGCAGCTACAGAGATTTAAATATCTAGGAAGTGTTCTAACAGAGGACGAAAAGTGTGACACTGAAATCCGAAGACCTATTAGGATGGCCAAGGATGCAATTCAAATGCTAAGCAAAATATTAAGAGACAAAAAAATTTCTTTAGAAACAAAGAGTACTGAAGTGTTATGCAATATCTGTCCTGTATGGCAACAAATGATAGAAAATCTCCTCAAATATGAAGAAAAGACTTGAAGCAGCAGAAATGTGGTTCTACAGGAAGATGCTGAGGATACCATGGACCAAACATGTCAGCAACAACAAGGTTTTGGAGAGAATGTAAACAAAAAGAAAACTTACACTTAACATCAGAAAGAGGCAGTTGAAATTTCTGGGTCATGTAATGAGGAAGGAGGGCTTAGAAAATCTGACACTCATGAGACAGATTGAGTGAAAGAGGGACAGAGGAAAGCAGTGTGTGACATACTTGATGAGCTTGAGTAAATGAATGGCAGAACAGGATTTGGGAGAAATAATAAAAAGACAAAACGTATTAAGACCTACAAGAGACAGGAAGAGGTGGAGGGCCATGATCACCTACATCCTGAAGGGACATGACACATAAAAGAAGATACCCTTGTTAATTTAGCCTTCCAACTGAACAGCTTATCAGAGAGAGAGAGAGAGAGATAAACTACAGAATATCCTGTTTGCCTCCTGCCAATTAGCCAATCACAGCCTTCCTTCCAACTATGCTAGTATCCACCTGTCAAATAACCAATCACAGCCTTCTATGCTTGTATCCACCTAAATTTCAACTTGCTGCAGCTGCTTCTTTTGTGCCATGTCCCTTCAGGACATGGATGATCATAACTCTCCACAACTTCTTGTACTTTATAGTTCTTAGGAATGTTTGCTTTTTTACTATCCTTTCCATTCCGTTTTGCCATCCATTTACACAAGTCTGTAATATCATGTGAGTGTTAAATTTTACAAACCGTCTTTCCTCATTAGGTGTCCTAGAAATTTCAACTATCTCTTTAATTCCAAGAATGTGACATTTTTGTTTCCATTTTCTTAAAACTTCCTCATTGCTAACACACTCCTGTGGATAATTCTCTCAGCCAGATCTTTTTTATATTAAAAATCCAAACAACCCAATTCTGAACCGTCATGAAATAAAAAAAAAGAAAACATGGGTATACCTGTTAAATAAGTCATTTGTATTTACAAACGTATTTACACAAATTCAAAAGAGTCAAAAAGGAGTAAAATAGTATTTAGTTGAGTTAAAGTCTTTGGGTATTTCATTGGTCAAATATTTCACATGTTGATGTTAATTTCTAATCACTAGACCACCGTTTCTCAACCATTTTGCCCTTTCATAACCCTTAAAATAAATTACATATCTCAAGGAACCCCTGCGCAAAAACAAAATTATATACCATATCTTTCTTATTTTATTTTCATCATACTTCACGTGGTAATGTTTTTGAATAACTGGTTTAAGGAAAAATTAATGCTTCTTTGTCAAATTTTTTGGTAATGCAACAGAAAATTCATACTGTTCATTTTATACTTCATTAGGGAGTTTTCATTCACACATGTCTATATAACAATATTACAATAACAAAGAATATATTGTGTGTGCCTAGTAATATTACATATATGAAATTAAATAAAATGTCAAAAGTGCATTAGCTTATCTCACCTGTTCTCACGGACCTCATGGGGACATTTTGTGAAGGATTTCCTTATATTTGGTTTGGTTTGTTTTATGGCATATCAACCTCGATGTGTTATTTAATGCCAACTAGATTTATATTGCTGGTAATATTTTTTCCAAAAATATATTGCTGGTAATATTTTTTTTCCTTCAAAAATGTATTGCTGGTAATAATTTTTTCCATCAAATTCATTGATGGTAATAATTTTTTACAAAACTGTATTGCTGGTATTAAAACATATTTTTACACTTTCATAGTGTTTTGACCCCAGTTTGGGGGTTAACTCTTTGCCCATAGCTGGGACACTAGCAGTTGCTACCACCCTGGGTCAGGGTGGACCTGGGAACACCAGCAATTAAAAGGTGGTTCCATGCTCCTCAAAACCTTCTGATCAGAGGCCTTGCTGCCGGATGTAGTTTATCATCTTACCCAGGATGTAGATGCAGTTCACTGTCATACCCAGGATGGCCTTATATTTCATTCACATGTTTTAATAATTTAGTTAATGTTTATAAATTTATGAACAAAAAACTGTTTTCCTATTTATTTCTTTATAAATTGGTGAATGATAAATATTGCATTGCATTAGTTTTTACAATGTTGTAAATATAAAATTATTCTTGTAATAAACAATCTAATAAATAAATAGTGTTTAATATTTTTGCTGTTAATTCCCAAAACCAAAGAAAAAAATATATATTAATTCACTTTCATCATGTTTAGGTTTTATTACAATTCTAATTGTCACTTTTAAAAAAAATAAATATTGTACCAAAGAGTGATGTAGTCAAAATAACAGAAGTGTCAAGGGAAAATCCATTCTTTTGACATTGTTTTTTGGCAGTCACAAAGGTCCAAGTTTGCCTTAAATTTCTATATTTGCTTGATTCTGATGTCCCTAATTTGTAGCTTGCATCTTGGGCTCTTCCTTCTGCATACATAGAAGCTGCAAATCAGACTCAGCAATTTTCTTTGTTCCCAGAAACAAAAAGAAATATTTAAGAAAATCATCATCAAATGTTGTTTAAATTCACTATTTGAACTTATTTATTTTATAATTATTTTTGCTGTTTTTCTCTCAATATTTGAGCTAATATATTTGTCAACCTTCCTTAGGTATATACTATGCGAGGGGTAGCCAAACATGCTTAATGTAAGAGCCACATACAATTCAGATGTTTGAGAGCCAAACGACATGACAAGAACAAAATTTACACATACGTTTTTGCTACATACACTAACATTAAACTTAAGTTTGTTTTGTTTTTTTTATGGGGTCTCAATTCATACCCAGTAATTATAAACCTTGAAATTTTTCTTATTTATCTTTTATATTAACTGTGATTAGAAAAGGAGCTCAGCCAACATATTTCCACAAAAGGTCAAACAGACACATATGGCTCACGAGCCATGGTTTGGCCAACCCTGTACATTTTTTTTTTTTTTTAACAAATAAATTTATTGTATTTTTCTGCTTATAATAATATTTATTTTTTTCCTATAAGATATCTCAAAAAACTACCCTGCATCCTATAAACCAAAGGTCAGTGACAGGAGTTATAAGTTTTGGGCACAAGGTGAGCATCAGCTCCCCAGTTACATGCAATTTTGAGCCCTTGAAAGTAAAACAAGTCCAGTGTTTCAAAACTAATTTAACAACATAGTGAGAGAAGCTATTTGTGCAGTTGGGATACTACGATATTGACAGGTAATGACATTCCTGCTAGAGTAAAACCTGCTTAAGTAATACCTTCCTTCCTTCCTTATATCTTGAACTACTGGTCACAAAACAGCTTTATTTATGCTAGACTCTTTAAGAATAATACTACTACTGTATACTACATGTTCGTTAGCACATACTGAGTATTTTTGCTTGATTAAGTAACCGTACTTACAGAATTTGTCATAATTAGTCTGGTTTTCATGCTGAAATATGCTATTCAGTGGGTAAAATCACGGGGAGGGCAATTGTGAACAAGGGAAAACTTTTCCAGTTTTTTCCTTCAATTTTTTTAATTTTGGGTTGTGGGGACTGGGGGGGCTAATGCATCGTAATGTATTATAAGCAATGAAATACAATAGATTTACAGAATTTTGACCATCTCTAAAAGATGGGGAAAATACATTTAACAAATTCAGCACTTGCAGATAGAGCAGTGAAAGAAAAAAAAAAGCATCATTTGAAATATGATAGAAACAGCAAGGTTGAAGAATCCTCTGCCTAAATAATTCATAAAATAGAATTGTGTTTGCATTTGCTTTTGAACTCTGCGATAATTCTAGGAAGTAAGTAATAAGAATTATTTTATCTTGAAGAGAATGAAAAGAAAAAACAAAAGACAAGAAAACCAATTTAATTTACTTTCCTCAAAGATTAAAAAATTAAACACTTAGGATTTTTTTTTTTTTTCCCTCCACAAATGAAATATTTATTTTAATAAACCCTGATAAGATATCTACTTTATTTTTGTTTCGTATTTCAATACTTATTTAAAAGTTGACGTCTTAATGATTATTGATCATATAGACTTATGTAAACGCTTACCTTTTTCCATTATTTCCATTATTGTAATTTTTTTTTTTTCATAACACATTTCATATTAATTTCTGTGATAAGAAAATTTTCTAATCTAAATTTTACTTGACACACAAACTTCTTTCCATATAGAAAAAGAACTGTTCTTGTGATTGAAGTTATATCATTTACTTGATATTGAATTTGGATAACTTTTCAAAACAATCATAGTTTAGAACTCCTTTAATAATGTTTTGTCTAAAATTTTTGAGATGATGAATTAGGAGTAGTTTTGTCCAGTAGCACAAGATGCTACAAAATCCATTAAAATAACCCCAAAAATTGAGTCATGCACTTAAATCTCCTCATCAGATCAAGACACTCATATGGATGTCATGCATGGCATTCAACTAGCTCGGAAGTATCTGGACTGTCAACTGTAAATAACCACTTTCATAGATCAGTAACTGAAAATGGCTTCAATTGAATGAAGCCTGTAGGTCTTTGCAAGGACCATCCTTCTTCAAACATTGTGAACTGGCACTACTGAATCACAGAGATATCACATGTAACTCAGAGAGAAAATAATGACATAATCAAGATGTTATCTTTCTATACTACTTCAAATAAAGGATTAGGAAGGAAACCTCCAACAATATTCGAAAGCACAATAACAGCTAGAGAACTTGAGAAAACTATTTTCCTTTTGATTTCTGTTACAGAGTAAATACTACACTCCCGGTAACACAAATGAACTAGGCAAGATGCCTTAAATAAAGAATTCAAAGTGAGTCAAAGAAGTCCATTGGAGTCGGTCAAGGAGATTTTCTAATGATGTCATGGCAAGTAACCTAAGTGAGACATAATATGATAACCACCAGGAGCAAATTATAACAATTTCATAAAGAGATTTTATGAATTTCAATTGACAGCAATGTTAACCTTTCAGTCAATGAGTAACAAATGTTTTCTCATAATGAAAAAAACTAATTTCCCTATTACCATCATACACTGATTTCCTCAGGCTAATGTCATTTTCTTGGCAATACCTTCAAACCATCCTCAGGTGTCTGCTGTAATTGGTAAACTTATGAGAATTTTAAACCCAACTTGTTATTTAACCCACAAGAGATAGACTGTACTTATTCCACACACGAGATGAGTTAACCATGTCTTATCTTTTGATCTCACTCTTTTTTTCCACTAAATCAAAATATATATTATTGTGCTACCTATCCCAGGTATTGAACTCATGACTGTCAGTTAACACCATATGCTTAACCAAAGTTTGTATCCCCCCCTCTGCCATGTGCCCCATAGTGCGATTTAGTGATGGAGTCTTAAACCTAATATCACTTGTCTGTCTCTTCAACTGAACTAGAGTACATGACTTTTACACTTTTAAAGAAAAAGAGACACTCAGCTTGAAATTTTAAATTTTCACATCTCATGTACCTACATGTTTAACTTATCTACTCTATCAGTTTTTAGTGCTTTTTCATTATGTGAGTACATATCAAGACTCAGAGGTGACAGACTGTTTCATGCTAGATGCAATCATCTAGTATGAAAGTTTGTTACAGAGTGTTGACTTCAATGTTCACTTTTATATTTAAGTATGTTCTATCCCTGATATTGAGCACTTTATCTATAAATATAGCACATCTTAAAACTATATTTCTTCATATATATATATATATATATATATATTATATAAAAATGGCCTGATGATTGCGTCTAGCATGAAACAGCCTGTCACCTCTAAGTGTTGACTTCAATGTTCACTTTTATATTTACACACGCTCTATCTCTGATATTGAGCACTTTATCCCATAAATACAGCACACCTTATGACTATATATATATATATATATATATATATATTATTCAAAATTTTGTAATAGAGAATCTGACATTTTTCAGTGTAGACATCATTGATGTCATTTTTAAAGAAACTACAAGAATGTATATCATTATAGAAAATGTAGAACATCGTCAAACCTGTTTCAACTTGAAAGCAGACTGTAAATCAGTGTGGTTTCTCATCTTTAGCAACTTTGTAAATAAGCTTTATCAGTCCTCTTTAAACCTCCATTTCCTGTACTAACTCATAAAAATGATGCAGATCCTCCATTCTCATATCCTGGGCATGACAAACTACTAAGAACATTGGAAAAATGAATAAAAAAAATTAAGATCCTTCTTGTCTGTCTCACTCAGTGAAATATGTAAAAAGAAAGATTACTACCCAAATATATATATATATATATATATATATGGTAAGTCAAATTACTGCTTTTAAACAACAAATTTCTCATGATTTATCTCGAATGGTCATATCTGCTCAAAGTGGATCTTAATGTAAACAAATAACATATATTATGAAATGGACAAAGTCTGACAATTATTTTAAGACATTTTTATGTTTATACATTCTTTTTATAGATACAAATATTTAAGTAAATGCTCTCTTTATAATAAACAGTATTAACTACATTTACTGGTTTGAATTTCTGAGAAATATAAGCATTCAAGTGAAATTTTTACTCCATCTGTTCTTTCTCTCATTTATATATGTATATATTTTATATTTTGATTGATTATTTCTTATTGGTATAGATAACCAATCAAAACATCCTACTGCATCTCACTAAGGATTACACACTTTAGCGTCCAGAATGTCTGTCACACATTTGAATATTATCTGTTACTTTATTACATATGACACGTATCTAACCAATAAAAAATAACCAAACACAACATACTATTCATCAGTGTCTCTTTGCTTTTTATCATTTCTATCTTGATCTCTGATGAAGTTTTTAATAAAGTGAAACATGTTACATTAAGATCTGTTTCCTACTTGTTCTTTATCCTATCATTTTGTTGGGTTTATATATATATATATATATATAATATATATAACCACTATAGTATCTGATGAAAACAGAATAAGGTGTGATTTCAGAGTTGAATCATTATAAATACAAGTCCAGGACATCCCAGCAATACCATTGTAATATCTTTGTTTTAATATATACACAAACCTATCCTTGCCTTAAAGAAGTCTTGTTGCTATCCATCTTTGCAAATTTACTCAACCAGGCCAGATTCCGAGATAGATCACTGAGAATGAAACTCACTATAAACAGCCTGTAAGTTAAAGAAAGTGATTGATGGTGGATTTTGAAAACTCTGCACACGCACTAAATAAAAAGGATGAGAAACTAAAGAAGGAAAGAAACAAACTAACAAATTTAAAAAAAAAAAAATTTTTTTTTTTTTTTTTTTTTTTTTTTTTTTTTTTTTTTTTTTTAAATTCTAATTATTCATCTTGTTCCAGAGTTATTAACAGAAGATATGAATTTTTATCTTTCTAAAATAATACAGAACAAACATAAAGGTCATATCGCTAGGTATCTTCACAATGATAGATTGTCAGCTTGGATGTACTCAAGTTGTGGGCTATTAATGCCAGAAGATTTCTCTTCTAGATATAAATTTATTTTGGCAAGTGATTCACAAAGCATACAAATAGAGAGAATAAGATAAGAAACATTTACAGACACAAAAATATGTGCGGGCGGATGTATTATACACATACATACACACACATATATAAAGAATATTATATACTGACAAATATAGAGAACATATACATACAGACACATACATGTCTACATACACAAAGAATATATGCATATATATATATATATATATATATATATTCTTTTATGTGTGTGTGTGTGTGTGTATATATATATATATATATATATATATGCACACACACACACACAAACACATTATATATATATATATTACGCACACACACATAATTTGTGGTGGTGATGTATCTGTGCATATATTTGATTGATTTGCCAGGAAGCAAAAGAAAATACATCACATTCCTAAAATAATTTATCTATATCAATATATCATTATTAAAATTGCAACCCCATGTATAAATTATGTTTTGAGCTACTTGCAGGTTTTACAATTTTCTGGATAAAGTGTTTGGACACAAAAAAAAAAAAAAAAAAAAAAACTTTAATGATACCTACTTTTAAAACCCTGCTGCACTAATTTACAAGAGAGCAGTGAAAAGACCTTGGTCTAAGTCATTTCCTTGACTAAATGGCTCAATTCATTTTTATGTTCTTTGTTTTTTCTTTGGTGTTTGTGTGTGTGTGTGTGGCGCGGGGGGTGGTTGATTCTTAAACAGACTGCAAAGATCACTGAACTTCCTGTTCTCCACTGTATATGACACAATGCCTGAAGATTAGCCTGAAACTTAAATCATTCCTAATGTGTGTGATACTTCTTTGGATCGTTCCACTGCCCACAGGATAGAAAGATCCAGAAGGAGTAGCTGAGTGTCATCACAACAAAAAGGAGCCCTATTATCATTATTATTTTTAAAATCTAAGTTAGAAACACTTACGTATCAGAGGAAGGAAGAGGAGGGGGCAGTCGAGAGTCATCACAAAAAGGGATTATTACTATTATTATATTTTTTCAAAATCTAAGTTAGAAACACTTATACATCATAGATGCTTTCTCCTTTTATGTGCCATATCTCTTCTGCATGTGGACAGTGATGGCTCTCCACAACTTCCTATTCTTTGTAGCTTTAAATAACATTTGTCCACATAGTCTCTTTTCTGCCATTCACTTAGACAAGCTTATGCAGTAGGTCTCTCAATGTTTTCTTATGCACCACCTGATTTCAATATGTCATGTGTCAAATTCCCCAAGCCTTCTTTCCGCATTTGTTTCCCAGGAATTTCAAGTATTTCTTTATGATTCAAAATATAAATGTCCCTTATTTTTTTTTTTTTTCATTTTTGTTAAATGCTTCATCCATGGCATTCTCAGTATCCTTCTGTAGAAACATATTTCTATTAGTTTAAAGTCTCCTCTTTATTTGTGTACAAGAGCCATACATAAAAGCATGGTTGTATGTTATTTTGTGCTTCAAAATACAAATGTTCGGTTGTATCTTCAATATCCCAGCATACACTGGACAGAACACAACCATCTTCTACCCCCCCACATGTCAGCCTGTTCAGGCAGCAGATGCAGCAGCAGCTGGTAATCATTGCCTTTTCACATCTGCATAGACCAAAGCGTTAGGTATGTACTCAAGGTGTCATTTTAAATTTGCAGTAGACGTAAAACCAAGAAGGAAATATGTGTTTGTTGTATGAAGAGTTGGTAGGAATGTGATCTGGGATATAAAGAGGGTGACAGGTGGCAAAAGTTTGCAAACCACTGACTTAAATATCCCTTCCTGTTTATATGTATTTCATCAAGTACAGAATTTACAAAATAATTTTAAACATTAATTGGCCAATGAGATTTAAACATTAATTGGCCAATGAGATTTAAACATTAATTGGCCAATGAGATTTAGTTATAAATTAAATGCAATAATGTTTGTTAAGCATGTGCAACGAAAAAGAGGAGATATCAAAGAATCTCAATTGGAAAATACAAAACCAGTTTCTTTTCCTTGTTTTTTTTTTTTTTTTTTTTATATATATACTATTGCTCACCCAATACAAGACTCAAGAGCCACTCAAGGTAAAGGTTTAGTGAATGCAGTTATTGCAAAGGGGTACAGAGAGGTACATATTATAAGGACATGTAGGATAGAGAACGGTTGACCCTAGACTTGAAGAAGTTAGGATTGTATTGATCAGGGAATCATCCTTTCGGAAGTCTGTTCAACAATGTAACAATTCTAAAGCAGAATCTGTTCAAATGGGATTTCTTCCTTACTAATGGAAGACAAAGGGAACTGATACCATATATGTGACAGGCAGGTCAGAGTGGAGGTCTGAACCGGTTAAACTAAAGAAATTAGCTCATCTGAATATCTGCCACAAAAATAGCAATATAGTTTGGTTTGGTTTATTTTGCTTTATGGCATATCAACCTCAATGCCGACAACATTTTTAGGATAGATTCGTATGAATAGAATATGTATTCTTTGGTTTAGATTGGTTTGGTTTATTTTGTTTTACAGCATATCAACCTCAATGGGTTATTTAATGCTGACAAAATTTTTTATTGCTGGTAATATTTTGTTTTGTCAAAAATCTGTTTCTGGTAATATTTTTCCTTCAAAATTGTATTGCTGGTAATAATTTTTTTTCAAAAAATTATTGCTGGTAATAGTTAACTATTTTCCCATAGCTGGGACCCTAACAGATGCTACCACCCCAGGGTCAGGGTAGACCTGGGAACACCAGCAATTAAGAGGTGGTTCCACACTCCTCAAAACTTTCTGATTAGAGGCCTTGCTGCTGGATGTAGTTTATCGTCTTACCCAGGACGCGGATGCAGTTTAATGTCTTACCCAGGACAAAAAATAGCAATATAGAGAAAGGTCAGTTAGTAACTTTTCATCTGTGTGATAGGGGTTCTTGGATGGAAAATAATTTATCACCCACAAAGCCATGTAAACACTTTTGAACTCTTTCAAGGTTGGAAATTAAGTATTGGGCAGCTCCAGCCTAGACATGGCAGTAATGCTCAATTTTCAACGTGATCTGACTCTTGTAAAGATATAGTATGGCAGGAGTCTACTTCCTAGACTGGCTCACGGACTAGCCACAGGCTATCAACAAAGCAACTGCTTATAGTTAATGAAGTTGGGAATAAATCCAAATGAAAACAAAAGGATGAAAGTTTTAATATGATACCCATTTGTAGTGTCTTCATATGCCAGGGAAATAGAGACATTCCTAACTTAATAGTATTAGGTTTGTTCAGAAAATAATGTCAGACTGTTGTCCTCATCTTTATTGCCATATTCACAACATTTTGGCCATTGTACGCTCCGGCCTTCTTCAGGTGATTGGAATTTTGAACTGAATACTTTATTTCACCCACCTGGGTAGATTGTTCTTGTTTCACATGACACACCTCTTCTGGATGTCTCAGTTATCACCCTTTAACTAAACTCTTCAAATTTTTGTTCACGACTGCAGTAGCTAGTTATTGAGCTCACAACACTTTGGATCAGGTCACTGGATCCAGTTAATGAACAATCTGAGCTGGTGGAGGAAATAAAGGGTTCAATTAGAAATTACAGTCACCTGAAAAAGGCCGGACTGTGCACTGGCTGAAACGTCATATGGAAATAAAGCTGAGGACAATACTCCAAACAATGTAAATAGTCTGTCTTTATTATTGCTATCACAGTATTTTGGTCATTGTGCTCCCTGACCTTCATAAAGTGCTTGTCAATCTAGGTAAGTCTCAGGTAATTTCAAACTCTAACAGTAGCAGCAGAAACACTAATAAAAAAAGAAAAATCTTGGTGAATGCAGCCAAGTTTAACAAGCAGCAACATGTCAGCAGCAGACAGGCAAATTTTAAGGCTCCAAGTTCCTGACTCAGGACTGTCTCACGACTAGTGGATTTAAAGCAATGGTTCATGAATTTGGTCACATAGTACTAGTGAGTTTGATCCACGAGCCAGGCGATTGTACTTGATAGAAACAAGGTAATAACTGGGTAGTAATAAATATGAACTAGTAAAGATACCCTTAGATATAGTCAGCGAGATGAGAACAATCTTCCTCAAGACATTAAATAAATAGTTCAGTTGAAAATCCCCTAGAAGTTATCAGGAGTGTAAATAATTGTTATGGGGTTCACCCCTTTTTCATACAAGTGGACTCGACCAGTGTGTACTTGTACTACTGCTGGTGAATACCCGGAAGTTGGAAGATAGTGAGTGAGTAACAGAGACGGAGTGATACAGTGAGGTAACCGCTTTGTAGGAGTCACAGTTGCGAGCATGTAGACTCAGAAGGAAGTCATACCTCGATACTGAATTTCCCAGATTGTATATATATATATATATATATTATTATTATTGCTGCTAACCGCATTTCTGGATCTACTAACCGTATTACTAATTGTATTATTACATCAATACATTTATTTGCTATATTTCATTCCTGCGTTTGTCATTCATTTGAAACCGGATTTCATCTCGGAATCCACAACAATAATAAATACCAAAATTTAATCTAAAAGTTCAAGAAAAACATGATCAAAAGGACATCAAAAGTAGGTTGATTGACTGATTTGTTTTTTACGGTTTATCAACCTTTTGCAGGTTATTAAAAGCCAGAAAATATTTTTAGATTGTAAGAATTTTTTTTGAGATAATAATGATTTACTGATACAAATCTTACTAATTAACCCATAACTGATGGGGAGAAGAGGTGGATTCATACCTCCCCCAGTGGTAATCGCACGTAAGTGAATATAATGAATCTGACTGGAAGCAGAAATCAGCTCTTCGATTTGCATTTCAGAGCCGTTATCAATTACACCTGCTACAAAACCAAGCTTACATCACCTGGTATTCCCAAGCAATTACCCATCTAGTTACTGACTAGGCTTGATGTTGCTTAACTTCAGTGATCGTACAAGAACTGGTGTTTCAATATGATTTGACCACAAACTACATTGGAAGTAGAACTATCAGTTTCAAACAATAAAGTTATAGCAACATTGCTACATGATATAGCAAGCTCCCATGGTACATTATTACATTATTTTATTTGAAAGTTATACAATACGCTGGCCAGTAACTTAGAGGATAAAAACATTGAGATTATAGACAGAAAAACATATGGAACAAGAGAGAATAAATACAGATAAAACATGAAATGTGATGCTAAAATAAATGCAGAAAGAAAGTAGTAAAAAAAAAAAAAAAAAACTAATAATAATAAGGATAATAATAAATGTCATAATGCAAGTAATGGTACAAACTAAACATAAACCAAAATGGGTGGGGAGGAAAAATTACAGTTTTTTCCTCACCCATAATTTGAAAAGCTGCAGACAGTTTTTATTTTGTTTAAAAAAAAAAAAAAAAACCCTTGGGCATAAACAAACACAGATGAAAATTATCATTATAATCTCACTCTCTGTCCACAACAATGAGTGTTACAAACTGCAACCATAAGCAGTAATTTAAAAAAAAATTTTTTTTTTTTTAAAAGACAGAATCCCCATTCACCAACACCCTACAATATCATGCTATCAACTTCATATCCATGGAAAATCTCTCCTGCGTACTTTACCTGGAGGCAATCTGACAGAATCTAAGAGGATCCTACACGATTTTTTTTTAAAGTTCTTCCAACACCTTTTTTTGTTATATTCATTTATCTTTACAGTCTGACAAGAAATATTCAGCAGCAGTAGCCATGCTTCCAAAATTATTCTAGATTTGAGGGTGGGGGAAGTAATGACTATCATAAAATCTGAGCAGATTCTCCGTCCGTCACAAACCATGTCTGAATATGACTCTGCATGCACGTAATTAACTTATATAATTCTGTGTTGTGCATGTGTCTGTAAAATTTAATATACACACAAACATACATGCATAATTTGACTGAGTCTGAAATAAGACAGTGGAATAATACATTTCCCTCCTACTCAGTCTGGACAACTCCTACCCTGGCTGAGCAATAAAAAAAAATTCAAGTTAGAGACAAAAAAAAAATTCTTAAAATCCTAAAATAAAGATTTTATTGGACTTTTCAGAAATTACTTAGGTATAAATAAAACTATTTTTTAGAGATTTTCTAATTTTGTGGAAATAAATCTTATATTTGTAATGGAATTAAAATAACATATACAGTCAGACAGACAATTTAAATGAAATAGAAACAGACATCTGTAGATTAAATAAAGGGTTCATTTTGAAATTCTCTGAAGGTTACTGTTGTAGCATGCCTACAGACGATAATGGGTATGTCCCCATTCCTGTAAATACTATATGTTGGTTTGTAGTTGGAAAGTCATCGTGGAATTCATTTGACTCACTTACAGTTAACTACTTTTAGGTGCCGCTGGCAAATCTTATATGTGTTGTTCGTGTCCTAAGTATTATCGTTCATTACCAACCTTCGTGGGATTATTCTATTCAGTAACGTTCCCTAGGTTACAACAGTTACCAAGACTGACAAGCACCTAATGAAAGCCAGAGAGCACAATGGCTGAAACATTGTGATAACAACAACAAAGATGAGGACAATAGTTTGCATGTAAATAATATAAATAAAGTAATTAATTCAGCCTAGTCTGTTGCATTCACTTGTGCTAATGCCATTGCAAAAGGCATGACCCCCATTTCTTCTCACCAGCTATAGATTGGGCTCTCTAGCCTTGGGTGATGGCCAGTCTAGGAGAAAGATAACTCTGAATTCAAAACAGATGGAAAAGACAATGGGAAGCCACTCCACTATCTTTCCCCAAGAAATCATGGCAATTCACAAATAATAAGTAAAAGAAATCTGTGGAGAAACACTAATGCTGACATACTGAAGGAATGTGGCATTAAAAAAATGAATTGGTTATATCTAGGCACAATCCTAGAAAATAGTAAGACTACTTATCTCAAGAATTAGACTCATGTTGTCCTTCCTGACAAATTTTAGAACTCATAAGCATAAATTCTTCCTCATGATGTTGACTGGTGCCACCTGACGCAAGGATTGATAGTTTGGGTTTTTTTTGTTTCTTTTATGACATATCAACACCTGAATAGATTATTTAATGCCAACAAGAATTTTAGGATAGGTTTGAATGAATAGAATATATAATCTTTGGTTTAGTTTGGTTTGGTTTATTTTGTTTTACGGCATATCAACCTTAATGAGTTACTTAATGGCAACAAGATTTTTAGGATATATTTGAATGAATAGAATATGTATTCTTTGGTTTGGTTTATTTTGTTTTACAGCATATCAACCTAAATGGGTTATTTAATGCCAACAAGATTTTTAGGATATATTCAAATGAATAGAATATGTGTTCTTTGTAAGAAATCAGTTTATAGATCAGGTTTCATTGATGTATTTTTGTAAAGTGGGTTTTTGTCGAGAGTCTAACGTATTGTTGGTATTTTTTTTCTTTTGGTATTTTTACTATAAAAATAAATTTTTATACTTTCATCATGTGTTAAACCCATTCTCATGATTAACTATTTTCCCATAGATGGGACCCTAACAGGTGTTACCAACCCAGATCATGGTGTACCTCGGAACAACAGCAATTAAGAGGTGGGTTTACGCTACTCAAAACCTTCCAATCAAAGACCTTGCTGCCAGAAATAGTTTATCGTTATACCCAGGATGATGCAAGGATTGAATTCACATTTTCCAAGAAACCAGACAAGCTTTATTAACAATTTTGGAACTGCTTTAAAATTGAATTTAGAGAGAAAAAAAAAAACTCAAAGAGGAATGAAATGTAATTTTTTAATTTATAATTAATGAATGGGAAACCCAGTCTAAAAGAACAAAGTAATGACAATTTCTTATCTCTGAAACTTAAACAAAGCCATAGATACAATAACCAAACTTATGCGATCAAGACAACAAAGATGAGAACAGAATCAATTTATCGTAGTAACAACACCTGGTCTTAGAAACTGAAATATTTAGCTGCATATTATATTATAGATTAAAGGCTAAACTCCAAAGGCATGAGTTATATAACCAGTTACAGATTTTATCAGGACAACTGCTAAGAAAGTTGGTACACAGTGTTGTGAGAGATTTTTCTCTCCAGAATCTATCTTACATATCTATAAGTCTACCATTCATCCATGCTTAGAATATTGATGCTACATATGGTCTGGTGCCCCTGCTATTTACCTTGAGCTCTTTGATAAGATCCAAAAAAGAATCAGCAATATTATCAGTCCTGATCTGGCGGCTTGGCTTCAGTCATTTTCTCCATTGCAGTAAGGCTGCCTCTTTATCTCTTTTTTATAAATACTTTCATTGTAATTGTTTTGTTTTTTTTTAATTTAAGCCCAGTAATAGACTGGCAGCAAGATTTCATCAATTTAAAGTTGAGCTGGCTAGATGTAGCTGTAAGTTCTATCCGAACAGTTAATTCTCTCGCACTTCTCACTTGTGGAACTCCCTTCCAGCTTCATGCTTTCCAGCCAACTTTAATCTGCCAAAATTTAAATGCAATGTCAATCGCTATCTACTGTACACTTTATTACTCTTTTCTGTTTTCACTCATTATCAATGTGTATTCCTAATTCTTCCATACCCTGTAAACCCTTGTGATTTAGTGGCTTTATTGCCTTGCATGGGGTGATACCAATTAAAATCAGTATTTTAATGCAATGGTTATTGCTATCTACTTTCCTCCTGATTACTCTTTTCTCTTCCCGCTCATTATTAATGTTTCGGTTCCTAATTCTTCCACACCCTGTAACCGCTTGTGTTTTAGTCGCTTTACTGCCTTGCATGGGGTGATACCATTTAAAAATAAAAAAAAAAATAAATAAATGGTATATTTACCTGGGTTCCCCACAGGATGTGATACAAGGTCATTTTAACATGGTTGGTAAGCACCATACGTATACATATGGGCCAAGGATAACATTTTTTTTGCCCAGTCCTGTGACCACCACTGTCATGCTGGCATGGTATCACACCAACCCTACCTCTCTTACTGAAATGAGGATGGTACTGTCGCAGAGTTGGAATTCCCAGGACTGGGCAAGTTCTCCCATTTAAAATGAAGAGAAATATTCACTCCATTTCCGGCACAAAAAATAAGTTCCATGCCAGGATTTTATAAGGATCAGTATATGGGCCTTGAATTTTTCTCAAATAGATGAGACTTGTGTGCACCCTGGGTTTGAATTAGAGAGTGGCAAGTGAAGTAACTGGCCAGGGTTAAGTGGAATTGACAAAATTGTCAACAAGTGAAATTCATAATGAATAATAAGAAAAGAAGGAAAAAGAACAGGCCAGACATAATACTAAGCAAACAGTATACTTGCAAGTCAAAACTAAGCAAACAGTATACGTGCAAGTCAAAACTAAGCAAACAGTATACGTGCAAGTCAAAACTAAGCAAACAGTATACGTGCAAGTCAAAACTAAGCAAACAGTATACGTGCAAGTCAAAACTAAGCAAACAGTATGCAAGTCAAAACTAAGCAAACAGTATCGTGCAAGTCAAAACTAAGCAAACAGTATACGTGCAAGTCAAAACTAAGCAAACAGTATACGTGCAAAAGTCAAAAACTAAGCAAACAGTATACGTGCAAGTCAAAACTAAGCAAACAGTATACATGCAAGTCAAAACTAAGCAAACAGTATACATGCAAGTCAAAACTAAGCAAACAGTATATATGCAAGTCAAAACTAAGCAAACAGTATGCATGCAAGTCAAAACTAAGCAAACAGTATGCATGCAAGTCAAAACTAGTCAAAGCAACAAGACAAAAAGTTCACAAAGTAAGAATGGTGTTGATACACAAAAAGGTTACAGTCAAGTTGTTATAGCATTCTGGTATCAAGGTAAGAAAGAAAAATATAGCAGATGAAACTCAGAATTGTCCTTTTTCATTAGTAAGCAAGAAATCCCAGCATGCATCTGTAAGATTAGTCTATAAATTTTAGGAGGGTGATGTTCTTAGCAATCATTCCAACCAAATTGAAACCGACATAGCAAATTAGCCGTGCAGATCATTACGGTCAATGAGCTTAATCCTTAATTGTCTACAAGTATTAATCAACACCCAAAAGAGGATCAAAGTCATTTTATGGTAAAAATAAGGAAGTTAAAAAGTAGAGACCTACCAATCAAATTTTTCTTCTTTTTGTTACTTTTTCTTATTTGACGTTTTTTAACAGCATTGTCATTGGTCCTGATATTTCTCTCCTTTGATACGGGTTCTGCAAAGTGAATAGAAAAAAAAATAGCATACTGAAATAGTCTCACAACAACAAAAAAAAACAAAAAAAAAAAGAAGTTAAGAAGACAAAAAATCTGCAATTAAAGGTCCTTACAAATTTCAAACAAAAAGAAAACTCAAAAATAAGACAACTGATGTAAAAAGAAAAAAGGAAAAATAAAATTAAATTTAAAATAAAAAATTTTAAAAAGTACAAAATTAACTTTGCATTTTATTTTGAAATTATCTATAACAACAAAATTGTGCCAAAGCTTTCACCATTCTGGTGACTAAGATAGCCGTAGCTTTTGGAAAGAATGGAAACAAAAAAGAAACTTATACTTAGGAGGCAGTTGAAATTTCAGGAGCATGTAATAAGGAAGGAGGGCTTGGTAAATCTGATATACAGAGTGTCCATAAAGTCCGTGTGCACTTTAAAAAATGTATAACTTTTTTTGTATTTGCGATAGAAATAATTTGTAAAAAGGATTAGGAAGAAGTCAATCTATATTTTTTAAGGTTTTATTGAAATTTTATTTAAGTTTCCACATGTCCTCCATCATTAGCAATACAAAGGGTAATACGATTTTGCAGTTCACGGAAAACATTTGCCAACTGATTTACAGTAATGCCTGAAATCACATTAGTTATTTTAGCTATACTTAAAACTAGGTACATTAAACTTTATAACATTTTTTACAGATTATTTCTATCGCAAATACAAATAAAGTTATAAATTTTTTAAAGTGCACACGAACTTTACGGACACCCTGTATATATTTAAGTGTTTTTATTCAGAGCTTTGCTTGTTCAATTTGGGTAGGTAGGTGACACCTATGTCAATTTCTGCTTTGTCAGTCTAACCGATCAGTTCTTTCCTCCTACCAACTCTCTGCCTATCTACACTTCAAATGTGGCTGGCATTAGAAATATCTGAGGAACAGTCTGCCCCCTACTAAAAGCAGACCAGGACTGTGATTGTTAATAAAGGCCAGTGAGCTGGAAATCATCTATGTCCAGCTTTGTTTTCACTTGATCTCTAAAGCTCTCATTTACTTATTTGTTCTTTTCTTCTCCCTTCCCAATTATAGTATCATACTTCATTCAAGTTCTCACACTAGTTCCAGACAAAAATCAATATTAGCAGATCTCCCTTAGAAATGTGGTCTTCCAGATTATCATTATAATCAGGAGTTCAATCATCATTAGGTGCTCTAGATTTATAGCCTTGTGCCAGACTAGTTTAGGCTTAGTAAATAAATACCTACTCATCAAATAGAGTAATCATTACAGAGAGTAATAAAAACAGTTTACACAGAAAAGTACTTTAAATTCCATCAGCCCTAGTTTGGACGTAATTCATGTCTCTGTTAATTATACGATGGTATTCATTTGAAACTTAAATTCTCCTCTTTCTGAATCTGACAATCTTCCAATGTCTGAAGAACAATCCTTCAACATCTTATGATCAGGTCAGCTATTGTGAAATGCCCACAAGACAAACACAATGAACAGATGGCATTAGGTTTTATAGCAGAGGTCTACAAGAAGAGAATAGATACAGACAATTGATCCTCATCATTCTCATGTCATGTGTGTGTGTGTGTGTGTGTGTGTGTTTGTGTAAATCGAATATATCAGAAAAGTCTTCAACAAACTTTTGACTCAAAGATAATAATTAAAAAAAAAAAAATTTACAGCTGAAATTTTGTTTTGTCGTACTTAAGATTCTGTTCTTAAAATTTGCTGCCAAATTGCATTTTTTGCCTCAGGTCATGAAACATAGATGCCAAAAGTGAAAAACAAATCAAATATATAGTAAAACTGTCAGTATATATATATATATATATATATATATATATATGTGTATGTGTGTGTGTGTGTGTGTGTGCATACATATGTGTGTGCATGTGTATATATACACATATACACATACCCTGTCTGAAGTTATTAAGCAAATCATATAAACCTCAATAATTCAAATTTGGTTTGGGAAAAAAATATCAAATTTTAAACAATTAATTCAGATGTCAAAACAAAGCAAGAGTTAAAATTTTAGGTTACATCAATGTTTTATTGATGTTATTTGATATATACATACATACACATTCACACACACACACAGTGTACATAACATTTAATTTAAAATTTATGTAGCAATTTTTAACACGTTTTAATATGCTAAATATATATATGTGTGTGTGTGTGTGTGTGTATCTGACAAAGTAGAAGTTTTCATGTGATGGCTTCCATCTTTTATGACTTCATTTGACCAAAGTAATGTCTACTCCGATGCAACCATACATGCACATGAAGGTAAGAGGACACTTAGAATTTAAATTTTTTTTTTTTTTTTTAAATATTTTTTGGGTATATAGTCTAGCTGATTTTATTTAGTTTCCTTCTCTCATTCATGTTTCCATCACCTTTATTATTAAATATCCCACCTTGTCTTCCAAGACAGATGAAATAAAATAAATATATAAATTTATATAGAAGATAATCTAACAGTGAAAGCACTTTCTAAAAATTGTCATCTTAGCAAATTACTTACTTTTAATTAGAATAGCATTTTTTAAAATCAAATTTATGGTCAGACTCATTATGGTGAGCAACTAAGGTATTGAGTGTGTTGTTTGTAAAAGATCTCTTTTGTGCTCACATAATTTTTTTATTTAAATTCCTTGAGGTTTCTCCTGTGTTTCTTGAGGCAATTATTACAGGTGACAAGGTAAATTCCTCCTTCAAATTTTAGCTTATTATTATTTTGCTTTGCATTAATTAAGTCTTTTGTTGTTTTAAAAGTAGTTGTGACAAATTTTATGTTGGCTTTAGATAAGTTCTTTTCAATTGTAATTGTGATCGTGGGTAGGACAATATATTATGATTCGTTGAGTTTGTCAGGAAGGTCCACTTTTTTTTATTTTGAAATATTTTATGAGCCTTTTATATTGAATATGAAATATTGTAATAAAAATACTTTTAAGCCTCTCCAATACCCTCACCTTGTGGAACCGTTTCTTTCCTACCACCCTTTTTTCAGCTTGATTCTGCAAAAGAATTTACCTGGTGGACCTAGGGCTAACATGTCTTTTCTCCTCACTGATGGCAATTGAATCCACAGGTGAAGGACTTTTCAAGTAGTCCTTGTGTCTCTTCAGTAGGGCTCAATTCTGTTAGCCAGAGATCAATTACTAAAAGGATGATAGTCTGTTTATCATCTTTGCACTAGAAATATTCAACTGGATTCAGATGGAGCAAACATATCTACTTCATCAAATAAGTGGATATAAAACCCATTTTATTTTGATTATAGTTTTCTTTGCTGAATATGATGGAATATTGTTACGCATAAAAAAAATCAAAAAAAAAATCATCATTCTAAAAGTAGTTGTTATCTAAGTCATTTATGTCTACTGTAAAATTCATTATCAAAAATAAAAACCTGGTATTAACCCTAGAACACTAACCCTCAATTAAAGTTACCCCACTACTAACCATGGGTATATCATGATTTTGAAAATATCAAAAAAATATATTAAATATAAATCTTTATTTGAAATATTTTACATGCAGGCACTTCAAACTTTGTACTTTGAGTTAACATTAATAGGAACTGAAAAAGATTATTTAGGTAAGAAAATCGGGTACTGAAAATTGTAATTAAAAATAGGAAAATTTGCACTGGGTACTATATACCCATGGTTAGTGTTCTAGGGTTAAGTAAACGTTTATTAAATGCATCTGAACTGCGATCATAAAAGAAAAATGCTTATTGTGGATCCAGCACTTTAAGACCTAATTCCACCTTAAAACATAACATTTTACTCTGTGAGGACAGTTACCAATATTGTCATTCTTTTAAAGGACACACAATAATCAGTCTCATAATCTTGATTTCAGACAAAACATGCATTTTAACAAATACCAAATTTCAGAGCCAATCAAAATGGTAAGGATAAATGAGGTATGTGACCTGAAACGGAAGAGAAAGTGATAGAAAGTGGGGATTATAAAGCTAAAAAGAAGAGATAATGTTTGAGCCTTGAATTGAAAAGGCTAAGATTGTAGGTTTCAGGGAAGCACTCTTGCAGGAGTCAGTTCCACAAAGTTTCTTGGGGGTGGGGGGAAGCTGTAATAGAAGTTACTTCTTAGATTTGTAACATACACACACACACACACACACACACACACACACTCATATATTATATATATTATATATACTATATATATATATATATATATATAAAAACACTGGATGTAACAGCAAAATTGCCCAATTGCTAGATTAAGCTTAGAAATAATTAAAGATATCTTACTGGAATTCTCTGAGGTTATTATAACACTATTGGATTTCTACTTTAAATAATAAGAATGTATTTAGTTCTAAGTTGAAATGATGATCCCTCTTGCTGTTATGACCTCCTGATCCAGTTTTCTTTGTACTGTTCCCTCTTTTTTTTAAAATTTATTCACCATTCTCTTGATGGTTCTTAAATGGCACAGTGGATAAAGGCGTTAGTTAGATCCAGTGACAGGACCCAAAGAGTGTGAGTTCAATACCTGCTTAAGGCAGTGGAGAACATGGAGAGGGGAATTAACAGGAGATAACTGATAACTGACATCCATTAAACATGGCACGTGGAACTAGAACAGTCTACCCCAGTGAGCGAAATAAAGAGTTCAGTTCAACATTCCAACCACCTGAAGAAAGCCAGAGCATACAACATCCAAAACGTTGTAATAAATATGGCAACAGAGATGAGGACAATAGTCCGAATAATGTAAATAGTGAAAACAAGACCACTTGACCATAACTAAAACAAGCAGAGTTGTAATTACTTGACATCTCTACAAATAAGACTGAAGATCATCAACCTTGCTAAACGAATAATTTTATTACAAAGGGGATCAATGAATTGTAATAAAACAAAAATATATATATATATATATATATATATGAATGTGTATTTATACATTTTCTTTGTTCTTGAGAATTGACAATACTTTAATAATTTATGTTCAAAAATTTATGAATAAAAAAATTGTTTAGATATTCATTTCTTTATAAATTGGTAAATGATAAATATTGCATTAATTCTAATTGTTATATAGGAATAAAGTGTCGCTGCCAACACTGGAGTTTGAACATAGATCGCCAGTGAGCAAACACGGGTGATTCCATTTTGAATGAAGTAGATTACATGACCATAAAGGAAATGTATATATGGAAATTAGCATGGCATCTAATTGATCACCATTTCTATTCTATCCTCTATTTCTATATGGATCACTCTTTCTACACTATCCTCTATTACAATATATGTCACTCTTTCTACACTATCCTCTATTACTATACAGATCGCTTTTCTCTATACTGATCACTATATGGATTAATATTTGGTGGTTACTTTTTGAGTGAGTATAATCAAGCATGCAGTATTAGTGTGAGTATTGTTTGAAGGCATCTGACACCAGTATTGTTCAATGGCATTATTATAGTTCTATCTGCAATTACAAAGTCTCTACTACAGTGAACATTACGAAAGTGACAAGTATTTGTTGACATTACAAAACTGGCAATGTGTGTTCGTCAACATCAAAAAACTAATTGTATTATTTTTTAGCATGTTGTAAATATTAAATTATTCTTGTAAATAAACACTCTAATAAATAAATAGTGTTTAATATTTTGTTGTAAATTCTCAAGAACAAAAACAATTGTATAAATTCACTTTCATCATAGGTTTTATGCCAATTCTGATCATCCCTTTTAAAAACAATAAACATTATCAAGGAGTGATGGTAGTTAAAAGCAGTGTCATGGGAAAAGCCATCCTATTGATTCCACATCTTACTGCATTCCTGTTCATCTATGTTTATAGCTCTGCTGGTGGGAAAATTTGTTCACTGTCCATATCATTATGGCTTGACGTCATGACCAAAGATTTTGCAGGGTTTTCTGCAATTGTTACCAACTTTCCCACATCAGTTATTTTTTTTTAAATATCACAACATCTCAATTAAGGCAATAAAGCCACTAAGATGCAAGGGACTACTGAGAGTGAAAGGGGAAAGAGGAGAATAAAAGACAAGGATTCAAGGACAGATGACAATCAATATTTGCAGGAGGTAAGAGAATAAGGATTTCCTTATAGTTGGTTCGCATATTTTAATAATCATACTTATTATAAAACCCAGGTTGTGTGTGTGTGTGTGTGTGTGTGTGTTCGTTTATATATTGGATCGGATTTCCTACATTTTTCAACCGATTTCAACAAAACTTCACAGGACTATGTAAAATTACCTTGCGGTGGTTCTGACAGTGCCAAAAATTGGAAAAACACAATTGTTTTTGCACAAAATCAATTTGAAAATAATTAAGAAACATCGCTGTCGCAAGAATGAAAGGGGGACAACTCATATTGAGTTATACTTATTATAAAACCCAGGTTGTTTGTGTGTGTTCATTTATATATGAGATCGGATTGCCTACATTTTTCAACTGATTTCAACAAAACTTCACTTTTTTGGGGGGCAGGTAATGTTTCTTATTGTCTTGCACACTTTTTTCTTTATTTTTACATTCAGAATGCTTTAAAAATTCCATTTACAAGACAATTGCTTATAATAAAATTCTATTCAATCGGTAGACTCATAACAATTGAAAACAATCTTTTTGTTTCAGGTTGAGTTTGACCAATTCATAAAAAAAAAAACAAAAAAAAAAAACTAATTAAGACATGCATATCCATCAACCTTAAACAATAATCTTTGTCAATTTTATTTTTCAGTCTTTATGATAGTCGATACTTGATCTATCTCTTACTGTTACATCCCCGGGCAACGCCGGGCTCTACTGCTAGTTGTTAATAAATTTATGAATAAAAAATTATCTTCACATTTATTTCTTCATAAATTGGTAAATGATAGATATTGCATTGCATTCGTTCTATTTGTTTGTTTGTTTTTTAGTTTTAATATTTTTGTTGTAAATTCTCAAGAACGAAAAACACTGCTACAGACCTGCACTAGAAATTTTAAGATACAGATCTGTATGCAGATTACCAGCTGCACTCCTTAAACTAGGAGTGGTTGTGCTACTGCCCAAGTAAAGTGGGATGTTGGCAGTCACACCTCATGGTTTTGAGGCTTTTTGTGATAGTAAAAACTTAGCAAAGACTCATGGTGTCTTTATATAATAAAATTATTAAAATAAAAAAATTTAAAAAAAAAAATCATTGGTCTACTTAGTTAAATCTTGAAAACGTGGCTGGGTCAAAAGAAGTTAAAATTTCAAATTTAAAAGTAGTGAAGCCATAAATTTGCCATATTTCATTCTAAATGCTCAACTTCCTTGATTTTTACTTTGATCAATACACCATAAACATCAAAGCTGATCACATAGATGAAAGCGATGAAGCTACATGGCAAAAGCAATCCACTTCGAGTTATGGCCAGATTATCAACAAAATGAAATAGCCTTTCTTTCAGTTATGAGAATCAAACCATGGAAAAGAAATAAAAATTCAGTACTGGTCAACTATGACTAAAAGCGTGATTACTAATATGGCCAATACACTCCTGAGAAGAGAAGACAAATTTGCTGAGTGACCAGGGAGAAAATGGAATAGAAAGCTGGGTACATATGTTTAGCTAAAGGGTTGTGGGATGGAGTACAGTTTCTGTAAAATGGTCCATCAATCTGATTGGTTGTCTTCAAAAACCCCTCCCCCAACACCAACCATTCAGCAACAGTAGATGGCCAGATCACAGACCAATTTTGGACAGTGGCTCTGGGTGAAAGAAATCATTCAATGGTAATAATTACCCATGAAGCACTCACTCGCTCTCTATCAAAAGAAAGACAAAAGCAAAATAGACAGACAATAGGAGAAATGACTGACAGTAAACTTATAAGTACAATGTAAAAGATAATTGCTGAAAGTAATGAACAATTTTACTAAAATCTTCCCTCGGGTTGTTTGACTGAAGTAAGGTACTTTCGTCTCAGCTTCCCATTAATAGAGAAAAGAAAAACTAATGCCTCTGGTCATATTTCAGATATTTACTAAACTTTGGCACAAGGCCACAAACCAAGAGCACCAGGTGAGGAGCAACCTCACTACACAACCATAATAAAGAGATCGAAATAGTTAACCATAACATATTTTGACACAAGGTCAAGTCTTAAGAATCCAGTTAGATTCAAATTTGCTACATGGTATTAAGCCTCCATTTGTACTTCCACAGAATTAGTACTGTGCAGCTTTCAAACACTTTTCAAAATCTTATAGATATTTATTTACACTATTTACATTCAGACTATTGTCTTCATCCTTGTTATTATTATCACAACAATTCCTGTAAACTAAATAAAGGGTTCAGTTTGGAATTCCCTGATTACCCTGGACAATATACACCTGATGAAGGTCAGTGGGCACAACAGCTGAAATGTGATATCGATAACAAAGATGAGGACAATGGTCTGAATGTAAATATTGTAAATAATGATACCTTCTCCTACTAGAAATTCAGACAGAAAATATATCTGAGTTCTTAATTTTCTTGTTATATAAAAATGTTATGATTCATGATTATATTTCATTATTAAAAAAAAAAAAAAAAAAAAAGATAAAAATCTGAAATTTCAACATTCTAAAAATAACTTTTCCACTGTCACCAGTGACAGTTTGAAACAAGGGACACGGCTGTTCCACCACAAGCGAGAGAGAGAGAGAGAGAGTAGTGAAATGGATACAGACTGAACGAGACATATTTTTCTTTGCTCCCTGAAAATACAGCAGCTGACAGTTTCAAAAGACTCTCTCAACCACAAAAATTTTGGAACAATAAGCAAGTAAGACAAAATTTTAAGAGGAGGGGGGGAAAAAAAGAGACAATAACCCTGAGAACATCTAACATATAAAAGACCACCAGTATTGTAATAACATCATGAAAATATACATTCTTATCATTAATTTCAACACGTGTCACAAAGTCGTGTTTGTTGTATTTTATTGTTACACATTCTATTCATTTTAACAAAAAGGAATCCTCTACCAACTACTAATAAATGTAATGCAGAGTAACTTATATTAACAGCATGCTCAACTACATAACAAATTTTTTTCTGATTGTTTTATAGGGTAAATAAAAATGAAAAAAAAAAAAAAAAACAATTTTTATTTTATTTTGAAAAATCAAATCAAAAGGCCAATATTAAAAAATGAATTTTTAAGTTTTAAAAATTCAAATATGCAAAAATAGGTTTCATTCTAATTTCAGGAAAATAAATACAAAATAAATATAAATTCACTATGACTAAAATCAGAAATTCCTTGTAGTTACTTGACGGTTCAGAAAGCTACATGACTGATCATGAAGATCTGACTTAACACTTACTAAATATCAAGGAAAAACAATTTTTTTGGGTGGGGGGGTCAAACACCTCACGGTACAACAGAGTTAATGATCAGCTAAACAAGTTCACTGTTATCCCACAGTGAGGCATCCTAAAAAAAAAAAAAAAAATAGTCAGCTTAGTCTGGTCCAAGCCACAATAAAAGATCATGCCATGAGGATCAAAGGGTGTACATCAGTGTTATTCTCCAGACACCAAACTTTTGGCATTTTTTTTTAATCATTTCACTCCAAGCAAGGCAATAAGGCCACTGAGACGCAAGGAGTTACTGAGTATCAAAGAATATGAAAAAAGAAAAACATTATGAAAAAGAGAGAACAAGAAAAGAAGTGGAATTAAGAAGACAGAAGATAACGACTGACACTGCATTTTAATTTTTGAAGAACACGGGTTACTGGAAAGCTAGAAATTGGAAGAGTATTCTACAAGCAAGAAGTTCAAGAGAAGAAACTCTTAGCATAGAACTTATGGTTACATCTAGCCATTTCAACATTAAAATTATGAGACCTATTTGCCAATCTAGTACTGTGCTTAAATTCATAAAGTTTAGGTACCATAGAGAAAGTAATATTTATTTTATGAAAAATCTAAAAGCGGGGATGAAGAAGGATGGTCTTTTGTCTTATAATTAAATTTAGCTAGCCACAATTACTGACCCAAACATACTACAGTATTCCTTATACCAAAGCAACACATTCTTACTTACCATTCTTACTACAGCCACCGTAATACCTCAAGTCTCTATAAGGCGTTAACTAGTTCCCATATGTACCACAGAGGAAAGTTCATCACAACAATTACAATGATAATATTTATAAAAAGAATGGCACAGAGAACCTATGTTACAGCAGTGAAAAGTGACTGAAACTGAGATGCCAGGTCAAGACTAATAACATAACAGATTATTTGGATTTTACTAAAAACATCTAAATACATAGGAGAAGCACCAAACCAGATGTGGCAGCTATATTCAATGCATGGACAAATAGCAGACTTATAAACATGCAAGATAGATTCTGACGAGAAAAATTGTCTAGCACAACACAGTGAACAAACTTTCCTAGCAGCAGACCTAGCAATTGATTCAGTATAATCTTTCCACTTCTAGTGGCACAATTAGTCACTCACCTGAAGGTTAGCATCGGCCATGCTAATGGAAAAGCAAAGTGGTTCTCTAAGATGATTGAAAAAAAGCCATTTCATTTTGAAAGTGTTAAAATTCACAAGACATTCCTTGCCCCAGTTAACAACAGAGTTCAGGTCATTTCTGAGATCAGCTGCCAATCTGACCTTATTAAACCAACCAGACTTACCATTAAGACAAGAGTAAATTGCTGTGTCATCAGTATAGATATACAGTGTTGTGGAGTAAATAGTACACCCCTGGTGACTATATGAACTAGTCCATTACTATAAAGATGTCCAGGTCAGAGGTAAGACAGGTAGCCGTTTGGAGTCTGTCTTCAGACTAACTAATACAGGCATCACAGCAAGTAGCTGAAGGATTATGTATAGAGAATCCTTATACAAAGTACATTATATAAGTAAGAGTGTGTTATAACAATAGCCATAAAATAGTGGCATTATAATATAGAGTTAAGAACTGATGACATTAGGAAAATCATTGGTGAAAATTAGGAACAATGTAGGTCTGAGGATAGAGCGCTGAGGGACATCCTCATTAATGTAAAAAGATCTAGAAGAGTGGCCATTCTAGACAACTTTCAATTCACAATTTGATAAGAAAGACTGAATCAAATCAAAATCATCATAAACTTTCAAATTAGAAAGAAGACCAGCATGCGAAAAGCCTCCAAGATACACAAAGCAACAGCCCAAGCTTCACCATTCTTAAGCTTTCAGCAATAATCATTAATACATCAGCAGTTGACCTAGAGAAGCAATAGCCATATTGCTTATAGGGAGGAAGACTCTGCGAGATGAGATGCTTAACCAATTCAGAGTTGATTAGAGCCTCTAGTATTTTGGCAAAAAGAGGTAGAAAACTTATAGCCTAACAGAAGGATCAGACTGTTCACCAGAGTTCTTAAAGACTGGAACTATAGGAGAGAATTTCCACCAACGGAGAAAGCAAGAAGCAGCAAGGCACTTACAGAGTTTAGAGAGAACAAGAGCCAGTTCAGGAGCAGATTTCTTAAGCACTATTGTAAAGATACGATCATGTCCACAAAATTCGTGAGAATCCAGTTTAGAAACAATGGGTAGACATATGCATATTACACAGTAGAGACTCTGTTCCAAGTGGAAAGTCAGGCAAGTATACACCAAAAGTGTCAAAAGTAGAATTGGATGAGAATTTATAAGGACAACATTCTGCTTTATCAGCAGAAGATAACACCTCAAACTGAGTGAAGAGAGGAGAGATAAAAGAATTATTCTTATTTAAGACACTATTGCAGAGTCACCAATAGTCACACTTGTTAGACGCTATGTGATACCTCATTTTGTCAGTAAACAAATACTTAGCATCTTTGAGGTCACATTTACAATTGTTATGAGCAGACACAAAGAGTAATATACACTTATAATATAAATTAATAGACATCCATTTATCTCACAAAATAATGGTAGCATCCTGTTTGGTTAAAATTCAATCCTTTGGGTGGTGAGATTGGAGTGTCCTCCTCAGGGTGCAGGTATGCGTGATAGTATATGAAGACTGTGTACTGCTCATATTACAGGTCCCTGCCCTGCCTCTCAGCCATGCTGACAAGGTCCAAAAGAATACAAGGAATTATATTTGGGGACAGCTTGCCGGCAGGAGTTGCTAGAAAGTTGTCAGCGTTGAACATCCAACCGCCTTCAGGGTTCCACTCCAGGCTTTCTGTCGGGATTTACTTCCATAGACTTTCCCATCTTTGGATATGACCACAAGGCAGTGGAGGTTTAAAAATCAGGATTTTCATTCTCCTAGATGGACTGCTTTTCTGAAGCAGTTATTTATATATATATATATATATATATATATATGTTGCCGTAAAAATATGTCATATCCAACCCTTATATACTTTATCATCCTGGGTAAGGCGTTAAACTACATCCAGCAGCAAGGCCTCTAATCAGGAGATTTTGAGGAGCATGGAGCACCTCTTAATTGCTGGTATTCCTAGGTCCACCCTGACCCAGGGTGGTAGCACCTGTTAGGGTCCCAGCTATGGGTAAATAGTTAACTATTACAAGCAATATTTTTTTGAAAAAAATCGTTACCAGCAATACAATTTTGAATGAAAAACAGATTTTTGACAAAACAAAATATTACCAGCAATAAAAAATTTTGTCTGCATTAAATAACCTATTGAGGTTGATATGCTGTAAAACAAAATAAACCAAACCACTTATATATCTTATATTTAACAGACTATATATATATATATATATATATATATATATATATATATATATATATATATATATATGTGTGTGTGAAAATATGTAGAAAATAGGAAAGAACTCATTAAGTAAATAATCCAAAGTTCTTTAGTATTTTTGTAATTATTTTAAAAAACAGTGCTCGATACAAAAGTAGAGCCTAAATATAATTATTTATTTAAAAATGATTCCATCGCTAAACTAATAACTAATTCTTGAAATTTACATGTTTTATAAGCATACTCATTATTAAAATTAAAATTACTATGGTAATGGCTAGAGCAATTATTTAAAAATAAGGGACGTCAGGGTTAATAATTTGTATCAATATCACAGTTGCATTCAAAGAGGGCACATCAGGGTAAGATTGGGGTGTCTAAATTTAAAGCAGAAGATGACATCGTCTAGTCTGGTTAAGTGTCTATGGAGATTTATTTATTTTTTTATTTTATTTTATTTTTTTTATTTATCTATTTTTTTTATTTATCTATTTTTTTTTTTCTGAAAGGGTTTTGTGTATATAAAAAAACTCTCATAATTCACAAACATTTGTTTTTTTGAAGACTCCATAAAGGGTATTTTTTTTTTTTTATTATTGGGAAGGGCATTTAAACTTTTTATTTAGACTATGGAGTTTAAAATTTATATTTATTATTTCATTGTTTGTTTGTTTTTTATGCTAATTATTCAATGTGAAAATTTGATGATGTCGGTAAAAAACCATTAACTCATGTCTATTGTTTAATAAATTTTCATTATTTAGAAACTTAATAATGTGTAGTTTTTCATGTAGGCATAAAGAGCATGGGTCATCCCAAGTTTTACAAGTTCTGGTTTTGTTTATAATTTTCCATTTTACTTTTGGTGTTTTATTCATTTCCTTCAAATGCCAAAAATATCTAGATAGAGATGTCTGATTTCTTTTATTAATATCGTTGAAGGATCACTTATGCTGCCTCCATCCGGTTTTAAATTCATTCTTAGTAGACCCAATGAATATCATATTAGTATTAGGACTCTCAATGGATGAGATAGTACATTGGTATACCACAGATTTTGTGCATTTATTTTCCAATGGGCAGTCTCCTGGGTTTCTACAATCATATAATTTTTCACTATTTTTGCCTAATTTAAGTGTAGGGTTTTTATTAATACTATTCTGGCATGGGGGTTTATTCAGGATTTTATTATTGTGTTTTTTTATTATACTTTCTAGATTTTCAGTGCAACTGTAACGTAATTTTAGGGTGTTTTTATTAAATATTTTACTAAGTCTACTATTTGTAGGAAAGTGTTTTTCAATTAAAGCTAGGAATTTATGTCCTAGCTTAATACTAACCATTTGGTTGAACAGAAGGGTATACCAAATGAGAAAGAAGTAAAAAAGAACAAAGAACAAAGAAAGAAAAAGAAAAAGAAAGAAAAAGAAAAAGAAAGAAAAAGATAAAGAAAAAGTAAGAAAAAGAAAAAGAAAAAGAAAGAGATGAATAAACCTTGAAAAATGTAAGCCATCTTATTCCTCCTCTTCAATGCTTTTCATATTCCAGAAATAGCCACGTATCTCAGGAGCAACAGTCTCATGCTCTATCACAAAACTGAGTGTACAGGGAGCAAGTGATAAAATGGCTGGCGAATTAGAATAACCAATGATGAGGACTAAAACAGTCATTACACATCATTACAAGGGTATGTTGATAATGATTACTTTAATGAGACCACAGTCGTTGGGATAATAACCCAAGAACAAGAATTATATTAGCCAGAAGAACAATCAACCCAAAGCAATTACAGAATGTGTGGTGTGAAATGATCAGTCTTATGACAAAGTGAGAATAAAATTATAAAGAGGATTTTATTTTCAGATACATAAACACCCAAATGAGTCACATTAGCATTCTTCTTCTTTATGTGCTGTATCCCCTTAGGAAATAGTTATACATGGCTCTCCACAATTTCCTGTCCTTTAGAGGCTCTTAATGAATTTTGTCTTTTTGTTATTTCTCCTAAACTCTGTTCCACCATTGATTTACACAAGCACATTAAGTATGTTGGGTGCTGTTTTCATTCCTTCTTTCCTCTTCCCCTCTATATGTCCTGTGAGTATCAGATTTTCCAAGCACTCTTTCCTCATTACATGCCCCAGAAATTTCAAGTTTCTTTTCCTGACGTTAAATATAAGTTTCCTGTTTCCATTTTCTCTAAAATGTCATGGTCGGTTCATGGTATCTTCAAGTCTCTTCTTCATCTTTGAGGAGACTGTCCAGTATTCACCTCATATAGGAGGACAGACATCACGTAACAATTCAGTACTCTTTTCTTTGTTTCTAACAAAGTTTTTCTGTCTCTTAATACCCCTAGCTTTTGGAATGTATCTTTAGTTATTCCAAGACATCTTCGAATTTAAGTGCTGCACTTTCCATCCTCTTTTAGAATAACTGTATAATGAAGACAACTATATTGCCTGCAAAAAATGGCTATGAAACTATCTCTTGTGTCATAGATGATAAAACCTAATGCTTATCTAGACAGAATCAACTAACATTTGAACATAGCTAACTCAAAATACTGTAATGTTAAATATAAGGTATATAAGTGGTTTGGTTTGGTTTATTTTGTTTTACGGCATATCAACCTCAATAGGTTATTTAATGCAGACAAAATTTTTTATTGCTGGTAATATTTTGTTTTGTCAAAAATCTGTTTTTCGTAATATTTTTCCTTCAAAATTGTATTTCTGGTAATGATTTTTTTCAAAAAAAATGTATTGCTGGTAATAGTTAACTATTTGCCCATAGCTGGGACCCTAACAGGTGCTACCACCCTGGGTCAGGGTGGACCTGGGAATACCAGCAATTAAGAGGTGATTCCACATTCCTCAAAACCTCCTGATCAGAGGCCTTGCTGCTGGATGTAGTTTAACGTCTTACCCAGAACGATAAGGTATATAAGGGTTGGATATGTCATCAGATATTTTTTTATGGCAACATGTCGTGAGGAAATCAAAATTAACAAAATCCCTATCAAATATAGAAAGTAGGTAAAGAAAACAAAAAAAATGTTTAAACATCACAGGTTGGATTAATTAATTAAACAAATATGTGAAAACTTTCATTAGTCTTAATGACGTGCAGCAAATCATGATTATTTATATTATTATTTACATGCAGACTATTATCCTCATGTTTCGGCCATTTTGCCCTCCAGCTTTCATCAAGTGTATATCAACTTGGGTAACCTACAAGGAATTTTAAACTGAATCAGTTATTCTCTGAAGGTTGTAAAATTTCCTGTAAAATTCCAGATCAACATACACCTGATGAAGACCAGAGGGCATAACAGCCGAAACATTGTAACAACAACGAGGAGGACTATAATCTGCATGTAAGTAATAACTACTCATCCCAAAAATTCAGACAGAAACAATCATGCTTCTATTTTATTGTTGAGTGTATCTTAATCTGATATACACAGATTGTGTATACATGTGTATGTATGTATGTACATTCATGTGTTTATCTACATTTGTCCCTGCATATGCGTACATGTACCTACATTCGTGTGTACGTGCATATACACTTGTGCATGTGTATGAATGCGTTTTTGTCTGTGTATCTGTTCAAGTCATATAATGGATACTGACACAGAAGGTGGATTTAACAAGCAGAGGTCACATTCAAGCCTGGTCATTTGCATTCACTTTTGGGAAAGGGATGAATCCATTTCTTCTCCAACCAGGTAAAAATAGCAGGGTAGACTGGACTCTCTAACACTGGGTGGTAACCTATTTAAGAGCAGAAAATCTCTTAATTCCAGACAATGGAAAAGACAAGAGGAAACCATTCCACTAGGTTACACTAAGAATGCAAAGTCAGTCAGATAAAGAAAAAGAATCTGTGGAGGACCATGACTGCTGAAGTTTTGAAGAGGATAGGGTGGCTTTTAAGCCCGTAGTATATATAATTAGAACAACAATGATCTTTCCATTACTCACAGGTACTAAATAAACATTCCCCATCCCACCTGCCAATATTGCTAATTTCTGGAAGTTTTCCAAGCCCACAAAAAAAAAAAATAAATAAATAAATAAATAAATAAAAGAGCTTATAAGGATCACCCACATACACTCTTATTAAAGAATATGAAAGTGATCGAGGAGAATAAAAAGAGACCACAAGTCAGTAAGACAAAAAAAAAAAAAATGAACATTATAGAAATATTTTCGATTTTGTTAATGCATTTTAAGATGTTATTTTGGGTTATTGTTAGATATAAATCATTTGTTGGCCACTGATGGCTATTTATTTACACTGCTATGTTGGCAAGACTTCATGTGAATATTTTCGATTTTGTTAAAGCATTTTACTCGAAGACATTGATGGATATTTATTCTTAGTTTTATTTCTTCAAGGTCTTTTGAAAGACATGCTTTTAATCCTTTCCCTAACCACCACATTTATTGAAACACTGTTTATTAGATTCTCTCATCTCTCCTCCCACCAAATCTTAAACTTCACCAACCATATCATTATGACACTTCCCCATTTATTTAGCAAGAGAGCATAGTTGCTGCAGTTGCAACATCTTGTATCTAACAGCATCCAAAGATGAGGATAGTTGCCTAAATAAATCAATTCTATAAATAACAAATTCAACAAGAAGGAAAAATCCCAAATGCAACACAGCGAGCACATGAACACTTGTGCTTTTTCAGCTTTGTGAATGATTTTTAGTTCAATTATTTGTAGCCCAAATCCTGGTCTGCAAGAGCCAAAAAAAAAAAAAAAAAAAGCTTAAATTTTAAACCCATTCAGAATTCATATGAGGTGTATTTTTAGTGCCAAATTGGCATAAAGGAAGGATATGAGTAACTACCAACACCAAGGTTCTAGCGTGGCATTCTGAAATTACATGTTTTCCACCAGGTGTATAAATAGCGATGTCAGGCTACTGACTGGCTATATTTCTGAGATGAGGCATTATGTACATTATTTACATTATTTGGACTATTGTCCTCATCCTTGTCACCATATTTATTACAACAATTTGGCCGTTGTACGCTCCAGCCTTCTTCAGGTGGTTGGAATGTCGAAGTGAACCCTTTATTTCAAGGACACATGACACAGTGGACCAAGCATAGAAATGAATACAATATGGGAACAAGTAATAAGGAGTGCCAGAGAAAAGCAATAATAACAAAAATTGCAATGTGAGCTCTGGTAAAAAACGGTTGCTGAAAACATTAGGTTTATAATACCCAGAAATTTATACACAGATGTCCTCAAGAACAAATGGCACAGAGATTAGTTTGATCCAGTGACAGGACCCAAAGAGTGTGAGTTCAATACCCGGTTAAGGCAGTGGAGAACTTTCAGAGGGAAATTAACAGGAGATAACTGATAACTGACATCCATTAAACATGTGGAACTAGAACAGTCTACCCCAGTGAGTGAAATAAAGGGTTCAGTTCGACATTCCAACCACCTGAAGAAGGCCAGAGCGTATAACAAGCGAAACGTAATAAATATGGCGACAAAGATGAGGACAATAGTCCGAATAATGTAAATAATCTACTGAGTGGAGTTGATTATTCAGTGACACTTGAGTGGAACTATCCAGTCGAATTAGTGTGAATGATTGTGCGTCGGTGATTTGGGTTTTGATTTAGAATTTACAGGACGTTAATCCAAGCCAAGCTACTAACATGGTATTCACTGAAATGGTTAATAATCTTTGGTTGACTTTTACTTCTTTGTTCTTGTTAAATATTTATTTGTGGTTGTAATTAAATATTGGTTTATCTTAACATTGAAGTCTTCAGTTATACTTAATTATTAACAGTCACCATACATCACAAAACAAATATAGATTCAACACTCTTGACAAATAAAATTTTAAAAAATAACAGAAGTTTGGGCTGAGTTTAAGGCCCACTAAGTACCCACCCTATGGGAATATCCATTCATTGTTCAGGGTCCAAATGGTGATGATGGAATGTAACTAATTTATTTTTTGAGGCATTGAATGTAAACCAACCAGTTTTACACCCATTGAGATGTTAGAGCTAGATCAGAGGAGAAATCAGTTGCTAATCTCTGGTCATCTAGAGTCTATATTGTTTATAGTACCACAAGACATGGAATGGAATATGCCATTATCTAAAATAAGGAAGATCCACCAATGTGACTAATTATATAGACTAGGATCATAGATCATCTTTAGATATGGACATGAAAGAAGCTTTGGAGAAATAATGCAACCAGAGTTGTTCTCTTTTAGCATATTTTCAGAGTTTGACCCAATTAGAGTGCAATGGAAGGGTATCACCCTTGAAAAACAGCTGAGCTGATCGCTAACTCTTGTGCCAGGTAAGTTTAGTTAGGTCATCTTTAGATATGGACATGAAACAGACTTCAGAGTAAATATGTGTAAAAAACAAAGATTCTTTTTTTTCTTTGATACACTCTAATATCTAGTTGCCTTTCCATTGTCTCTTGAAAACCTGAGAATCAAGGAGACAGGAAGACGAATCAAAAGATCCTAGCCAGCACCAACTGATAGGTTATCATTAAAATAAGAAAATTATTCTGTTGCAAAACTGTCAGATTTTCCAGACATGACAATTATATATTATTTACTATGTGTCAATAAAACATAAGCAAGATTTGTTGAATTCATGAAAATAAATAAAAATCTCAATCTTTGCCAAAATATTACCTTCCTTATGTTAGACATAGAATAACATGCAAAATCCACTTGTATAAAAAAAAAAGAGCCAATGAAAGGATATAACACAAAAATGTGTGTATGTAAGAGCATGTTATTAAAGACAACTGTGAAGGTAGTGGCAATTAAGTTTTTAATTTAATTTTCCTCGGTCTTATATTTTTTTAAGGACCTATAAAAAAAATTATATAAACATTTAAAAAATTAAATAAATAAAAAAAACTTAATTGCAATAACTTATCAGTTACCTTTAACTTGTATAAGTGGGATTGCTGCTCAAATGCACGAAATCAATTTGAAAACACAATTAAGAGGCATCACGAGAATGGAAGGGGGACAACTCATATCGAGTTATACTTATTATAAAACCCAGGTGTGTGTGTGTGTGTGTTCTTTTTATATATGGGATCGAATTTCCTACATTTTTCAACTGATTTCAACAAAACTTCACTTTTTTTTTGGCAGGTAGTGTTTCTTATTGTCTTGCACACTTTTTGCTTTATTTTTACATTCAGAATGCTTTAAAAATTCCATTTACAAGACAATTGTTTATAATAAAATTCTATTCAATCAGTAGACTCATAATAATTGAAAACAATCTTTTTGTTTCAGGTTGGGTTTGACCAATTCATAAAAAAAAAAAAACAAAAACAAAAAAACTAATTAAGACATGCATATCCGTCAACCTTAAACAATAATCTTAGTCAATTTTATTTTTCAGTCTTTATGATGGTGATACTTGATCTATCTCTTATTGTTACATCCCGGACAATGCCGGGCTCTACTGCTAGTACATATATATATATATATATATATATATATATATATATATATATATATATATATATATATATAGATAGATAGATACACACACACTTGTGTGAGATGCTCAAGAAAACTGGATGTCAAAAATTGCTACAACTGAAAGAATAAGGAGAGGGTATAAAGTGACAAGAAGTAGTGTAATAACCACAACATTCTACATGTACGTACATACAAGAAAGTGAACACATAACAGCACCCATACACAATGAAGGGGGGGATCCATCTTACACCAATGAAAAGTGCATTTATAAAAGAAAAATACAAAAAATATAAACAGTCAGTTGCTGATACCCCCTAACGTGTGGACAGAGTGATGGCTAGAGGGTCTGTCTATAGCACTCTATAGAGTGAAGATGCTGAAGGTAACCCCAATCAGCTAAGTGAAAAACTTTATATTTGTACTAATATATAATGAATAAAAATATAAAATTTTTCACTTAGCTGATTGATGTTATATTCATCACCTCAACTCCAGAGTTTCCTAAACAAATGCTTTTTATAATAATTGTTCAGTCTGCTTGTCAGGAGGTTCCAGCAATTGTCTGCAGTTTTTCTCAGTTTTCGTTATTTCTATGCTAAGTTTGAATTAATTCATTTATGCACAAGTTGGGAGCACTTATAACTGGAGTTGTGTTATATAACATTTTTCCATATCCAGGGGTCTCCAAACTGGATGATATTAATGGGCAATGAGACTTTCCAGAGGTCTATAAATGTATGCAATGATCTAAAAAGGTAATCAAAAGAGAGCCAATTAATAAGTTGTGGTGACTTATGGCCAAAAGTCAGCAATTTCCAACCAAATGACAATGCCCTTGATACTGCTCATGAAACACCTCATTCCCATTAATGATGCTGACAAATTCACTAAAAAATATTAATTTATTTTTAACTAGCTTAAAAGCTGCCCTATTGGGTGGCATTTAAGCTAGCCCCTGTGAAGGGCTCTTGATTGAGCCTTTATCTTGTTCAAGAGTTTGAGAGTCCCTAAGAATCTGCATATTCTCAGCATTGGAAGCTCTCCTGGCTGCTATTTGATCTGGGTTTTTCATTTGCATGGGATTTTCTTTTCTTCACAGCAGCCTTGGCTCTTTTGATTGCAATGTGGTCCTCTGTTGGTGATTTCTTTTTGAAAGACATACTGCTGCCGTATGCAACAGGCAACAATAAACTACAGAAGAACTCAAAATCGATCACTGCATTTAAGTATTGCATTAATATCTAAGCATACCTTTTAAAAGTTCAACGATAATCCTTCTGCTGCCACTTAATTTAAAGACAATTTGATGTACATAGGTCCTTACTTTCCATACAAACAATTGCTTTTATTTCACAGGTGACTTTCACTGGATTTTGCAATTAATTCTGATTATTCCCAAATTTATTTCCAAATTATAAAAACTGTTATCGGACAAAAAAATATGTTGCAAAAAAATCATGTAAAAATAGAAAAAAAAAAAACTTGGGAATCCAAAATTTTTGTAACATGAGCTATTAAAAGTTAGAGAGTTGTGTCCCTTTAATTGAAAAGTGTGACAAAGTGATACACTGACATTTGCATTTATTATATAGATGTCTTTATCATCACCTATATTATTATTATTATCTGAACAAACACATTTGGTATAGAAATAGAAACTAAACAAAATAAAGTTAAAAAGAATCTTATCATGAAACATTATTGAAAGAAAATAAATAAAAACAAGTATTATAAACCTTTTTTTTTTGTACATGCCAGGACTCGATAAGGGGTCAAATATCACATGAAAGGGTCAGTTGTCTATAAGTACCTACATATATAAAGTGTACTGTATGCACACTGCAATATACATGCTACACTCCCCAGAACTTACTATCAAGTAAAACTGTTCATCCATGCTTAAATCTAAAGAGCATAGTGTGAATTATTCAATGAAAACAAAGCTTGTTATCAAACTTTTGACACATTTGAAAATATCAGGCATGTAAAAAGGTTTCCAGTATATTAAAAAGAAAATGTTTTTTTTAATGTGTATTCATTCTACAAATTTTAAAAGAGGGCAGTGGAAGCTTTTGTATATATCTAATATTTATTCCACATAACAGGTTTAGAATATGCATGAAGTGCAGCTTAAATGATTTTAACTGAGCCGGAAGTGTCTGCTGCTTTTAGGACCAGAAGTAAAATCTCTGAAGCAAGATCTTCAAAATAGCCACCCATTTGACCAAAAGGGAATAAAATAAACAAATAAAAAGGAAACTTTTGGGAACAAGTGCCAGTTGTCAGGAAGTTAGAAAATTCCACTTGCAGGCCTATATAAGCAGCATGAAAACAGAAGAGTCACCTGTCTAACCAGTCATGTCAGTACCTGTTGCTCAGTAGAAGTAAGAAGAGGGAAAAGAACCTAACTGCTATCTATATACCCCCAGAGAGAGTGCTGGGCCCTACTCAAAACTCAAATAAATAACAAAGTTATTGAAAACAGAATTTGCATTTTCATTTCTTGTCATGGCATTAATTTCACCTTCTGTGACCTTGTGAATGAACAACAGGCTTTTCCCAGTGCACACCAGTGAAAACAAGAATTGGCGATGCAACATAGAGTGATGTATCCAGTCAGTGAAAAAAGCTGAGAGAAAGAAAGAGACCTGTTACAAGTTTACACTACAACCAGTATTTAGCCACAAACAACTTTACATTGCACACAAAAGTACTGCAGAGCATGAATCAAATAGAATGAAGCAGAGAAGAATGGTTTGGCAGAAAAAGATATATTTCCCCAAGTAATGCCATCTTTTATTAAGTTCTTGTAATTTAAGAAATCTGACAGATTTTCAGGAATATCATAAATTTATAAATGGACAAGTCAGGCCTTCAAACAGTAAGGAAAGGATTTTTTTTTCTGTTTCCTTTATATTAATCAAACTCTATTTCTAAACAGCAAAGCTGAATAGCGCAATTTCCCCTGCATCAGAGAAAAAGACATTCTACTGCAGACACGCCAATGCCAATTCCATATCAATAAACCTGACACGTCTCAAATTAGCAACTTCCCACAGTTTCTCATCATACTTTTATGGAGAAAACAATTTGGTTTAGAAACCAAAATCAAAACAGAGTTTCACTTTGCAAGCAATCAGATTCCAACAGAGAGATCCTTCCGTGTCTTCATCTTCCACTATCAAGACAAATTATATCTTCTCACATTTTCATAAATACAACACGAGACATGATCAGGAGTGGGAGGTTCTTTGCTGCAAAAGGACAGTTGGCATCCTGCCATATCCAGTTACATCAGAAGCAACAAAAGATTCTCTTACACAGACAATTTTTTTTTTTTTGGTGGTAGATAGCAGAACTTAAATCTTTCTATAACTGAAAGTGTTATGTACCTGTGAGAGACTATAAAAAAGAATAGAATAAGGTATATTCTTAGTCGACATTAAATATTATATATAACCAAATAATATGAATGAAAGATCCACACAATACATAATTACATATTATATGTACATGCAAACAAGTACACAGAGATACACAAACAAGTACAGTGTGACAGACATACAGACACAAACATACAAATGCACACACACAGATACATGTACACACAAAGAGAAATACATGTACAGACAAAAATCCTAACAAAGTGTTTTGGTCTATGACAAACTAAGTCTTGAAGATCATTACAAGTGAGTATTGACTTTGATCCTCACCAAGTGCTTCATAGTTGTGGCCTTGTGCCAAATCTAAGCTACCTTTAGCACATGACATTCAACTACCTGTCTCTACTTCTGAGATGAGGTATTATGTACACTATTTACATTATTCGGACTATTGTCCTCATCTTTGTTGCCATATTTATTACAACATTTAGGCCATTGTACACTCCGGCCTTCTTCAGGTGGTTGGAATGTCGAACTGAACCCTTTATTTCACTCACTGGGCAAGACTGTTCTAGTTCCATGTGCCATGTTTAATGGATGTCAGTTCTCCTGTTAATTTCCCTCTGAAAGTTCTCCACTGCCTTAACCAGGTATTGAACTCACACTCTTTGGGTCCTCTCACTGGATCTAACTAATGCCTTTATCCACTGTGCCATGTGTCCTTGAAATAAAGGGTTCGGTTCGACATTCCAACCTCCTGAAGAAGGCCGGAGTGTACAACGGCCGAAACGTAATAAATATGGTGACAAAGATGAGGACAATAGTCCGAATAATGTAAATAGTGGACATTCAACTACATGAGGTAAGGCCACCTTGCCATGAGATAAGCATCAACAGCCAAGTGAAGTTGATCATTGCTATTGAATAGCAAGTTAAATCCTCACCAGGTTCCTCGTACATGTAGCCTTGGGCCAAAACTAAATTAGGCTGCTTCTTTTATGTTGTCTCTTCAGGTGTTGTGGACAATCATGGCTTCCCTCAACTTTCTATGTTTTACAGCTCTAAGCAATATTTGACCCCCCTACTATTACACTAATTCCTGTTCTACCATCCATTTAAAGTTATTAGGTAAATTACACAATTTTTCCCTCTGTCTCTCTTGCTTTATGTCCTATGAGTGTCAAATTCTCCAAGCAGTCCTTCCTCGTATGCACCCAAGAAATTTCAACCAACTCTTTCTATGTACAGGTGTCCCTTTTGTTCCTATTTTCTTTAAAACTTCCTTGTTACTCACATGCTCTGTTCATGATATTCTCAGCATCCTTCTATAGAATCACATCTCTGTTGCCTTGAGTCTCCTCTTCATCTGTGAGCAAATTGTCCAGGATTCACTGCTATGCATGAGGATTTGTATTACATAGCACATTAGCAGTCTTTTCTCTGTTACAAATAAAATTTTCTTCTTTCTTAATACTTTGCTTAGATTTTGGAAGGCAACTTTTGCTATTCGAATGCACTTTCAGATTTCAGTGTCACATCTTCCAGCCTCTTAAAACACTGCCTAGATAATTAATTTTTGTACTTGCTTGGTTTCGCCATCTCCAATTTGTAATTCACATCTTGGGCTGTTCCTTTTGCTAGCAACCATGCATTCTATTGTCTTCTTGCAATTGATGTTTAGTTCTTTCTTCTTATTTTTCTTTACTACTTTCTGTAGAAGTTCCTGTAGTTTCCTTCCTGTTTCTGCAATCAACACTGTGTCATCTGTATATCTTATATTAAGATTATGTCCACCAATAATAAATCCTGATAGGACTTCTAGTTCTTTCAGAATCAGCTGTCTGGTGGGAAGATGTATCTTTGACTTATCCTTCTTTCTAGAAAATGTGTAATCTTTATATACCAAAGTAGTTCATAGTCAATGGCAAAAGAAACTTACCTCCAAGAAATTGAGTACCAACTTGAAACTTATAAACAATACTGAGAATAGAAATTAAGGTGGTAGGGTGATTCCAATGAGTCTCACCGACTTGAGATTACTGTCTTTTAGTACCTACATATCAACATAATTACAAGAACCAAACAAACCAAACATGAAGGAATTGAGTATATATCCGTTTCAATAATACATTCATCATCATTTATGAGTACAACACAGGCAATCGTGACTCTCCACAATTTCCTTTTTTAAATACTATTGTATATTATCCAATACAAAGTGCAAGAGCCATTCAAGGTAGAGGGTTGCCAAATGAGTTTGTTGTAAAAGTGCTATAATGGAATGTCCCATACGCCTTATCGTCTATGTGGACTGACTATATCGATAGCTATATATAGTGAGCACAGGATATACCCAAGGACTTGCTTCAGGAATTACTAGCCTGCTAACCGATTCCCAGTAGTGTATTCTCTTTTACAATAAACCTCTCTTCTTTCATCTACGCACATGTTGCTGTTCCTTCACTCGAGTACCACCTTTGTCTGTTTGTAACCTCTTTAAGTATACAACAAAAAGCATATGGAAGGTGTGGTACCTAGATAGCAACACAGTAACACACTAAGTGGCACACCTAAAAAACCTATCTGGATTAATTTCCAGAAAGCATCACCATAACTATGCACTGGAGAGTGGAGACTACTACACAGTCCAGATCTCATTCACCAAATAGCAATCCAGTAGGCTTGATATTATGCAGCTGCTGATAGACTAACTCCTAAGCATGCTATCCTAAGGTTTGGATAACTATCAGGCAGATAACACCAGCCAAAAAAAGTGTTTACCCTTGATGAAGAGGCAAAATCCAAGATAGAAAAGAAATTACAGTTATCCCACCCGTCCGACATTTACGCAAGAATCAAGGCAAAAAAATTTCTTGAGTAAAGAGCCCAGACACCGAGACAAACTTTACCATCTGTCCTTGTCCTGATATCTACTCACATAAACACATTTGGTTAGTTGCTCACCATCTCTCTATCTAACCACTTCCTTGTCTCAATACATCCTGAGAGCATTGTATTTTCCAAGCCATCCTTCCTCATAATATAGTCTACAAAGTTCAACTTTCTCTTTCAGATTTTAAGTATCAGTGTCTTTCTAGTTCCCTTTTTCTTTGGAACTTCCTCGTTGCTCACATGTTCTGCCTATGTGTTTCTTTAAGCAATGGCACACCTAGGAGCAAATGAAAATATCATGGTACACTTCACAAAATTTTTAAAGGATATACATTTAAATGTTATGAAATAAAACCATAAATTTAAAAAAAAAAAAAAAAAATACACACACAAAAATATGAACTTTATTTCAATGTTTCTAATCAACAATTTGTACAGCTTATTTATATGAAACCTCTACTTGGTATTTTTTTTGCAATTTCTTTAATGTTTGGATGAATGTGCGATAAGCAGATTCATTTCTTTTTCAGTTGAATGTAGTCATTCTCGCTTCTTATTTTTGATGTTATTTAAGGTTGAGAAGCCAAATTCACAGAAATAAGTAGAAAATTGCAATAAAACTGATAAAGTCTAATGTGGATAAAAAGTTTAATACTTATTTTATTTATTCAAATACTAACACTGTACCATTCATACACACACACACACACACTGTGATAATATATTGTGGCACACTCAAAAGGATCTCATGGTGCACTACTGTGCTGTGATACAGTGGTTGAGAATCACTGGTTTATGGAATTCTCAGCATCCTTCTGAAGAACCATATTTCTGTTGCTTTACCGAAGCAATGTTTGAAGCTTTACCATCTCTCGTAGTTAACCTTCTGTTATCCCTCTGCACAAACTTAGGTTAAATTGTTCAGTTTTCCATTACCCCTCCTTCCTAGAACTCATCCTGTGAGCATTAAGGTTTCCAGGTTTTCCTTCCTCATAATGCATCCCAGAAATTTCAACTGCGTTCCTAATTTTAATTATAAATGTCTTCTTAGTTACTTTCTTTACAACTTCCACATTGCTCACATGATCAGCCCATGCTATTCTCAGCCTCTGTCTATAGAGCCACATCTGTTGCCTTGCATCTTTTCTTCATCTGTGAGGAAATTATCTCACACTCACTGCCATATGAAAAGACATTCCTATGCTTTAAAAATACAATACTTTCATTAGTTTAAGATAATGAAATAAAAGTGAATAAGATGTTCAGAAGACTTTCAAAACGAAAGCCCAAGCCCAAATCTCACAAGCAAAGCAGAAATTGATAAATGACATTGATCAACACCATGTCACTGTTTTCGCCAAGTTTGTGGCAAAACTCTAAGCCAGCTGCTCAGTAAAAGCGCTGGTTAAAGCCCGATGGAGAGAAGCCAATCACATTTCCTGGATGGATACACCCTGGTTTTAGAGTTCCAACAGCCATTGAGCAAAGCCAGGAGATTTTGCAGACACTTGCAAAGCAAAGGGTCATTTTTCACACTGTTCTTCTACAGCAGACAAGATGTTCTGCTGCCGCCACCAAGCTTTACTTTGACTAACACCACAACAATGATGAATGTACCGAATGTTTTACAATGATTTATCCTGGCCATTTAATCACACTTGCACATCGATTTGTGACAGACAGCAGGAAGAGAGTGAATTGATGCAAATAAAAAGGTCCACTGGGCAAACCGAATAACAAATAACCTTTCTGGTGAGCCAACTTGCAGAAAAAGAGTCTTTTTATAGCTGCATAACAAGGGAAAGTGACAAAGGTACATTTATCTGAACAGTTTCTATGTCTGTGACAATGATATGGGTCAAATAGCACCAGACATTATGGATTAAACTTACTTTTGACAAAAACAAATGATATTACAAACAGGGTCCAAATTGATACCATTATGGACACCATATAAAAAGCCTGTTGGAAAACATCCATGAAAAGTTTTACAAATAATTTATACTAGCAATGCCTGAGAATATTTCAGTTTTCCAATCAAAATTTTCTGATGAATCTTAATTCTTATAAATAATGAGTGAATAAGCTCCTCGCAAGTTCCTCAACTATAAAATATCCATGGAAATTCCCGTATGGCCTTGTTAAATATTTGAGCTTAACAACTTTAACAAAATATAACAACAAATACAAATACAGGTCATTATTTAAAGAAGTAAGCGGAAACAAATGAAATGATCAAAAAACTGACAAGGTTTCCCATTTCACTGACATAGATGTTAAACATATAGGAATGTTATCACCCCCTCTTCTTTCGCTTTTACATTCTTTCTCCTTTTCTGTAAAACCAAACAGTACCATTGATCTATCTTTTCTTCTCTCTATCCTCACCCTCAAACAGGAATGACCCATTATTTATCCAAGCTTAATTTTTATTGCTCAGTACTCAGTAAACTACTGGAAATTTTAAGTTTGTTTGTGCCTACTGTAGCATTGTAGTGAGAAAATTTGTGTCTAAGACCAATTCACTAATTGAATGAATTTGATCCTCAATTAGCTCCCTACTATTATGGCCTTGTGCCAGGCTATGCTGAGTAAAAACAAAAAGAAAATGTGAAAAGGCCTGCAAATGAGCATTTTTAATCTGAAACTGCAAGTCTATAAAATTTGAGTTTGTATTATGGTTAATGTTACAAGTGTTCAATTAATAAAATTTGAGTTTGTAAAATTTCAAGAACAAATTCAAAAACAATGATAAGCAAACTTGCCTTAAATATAGTAACTTTAATTATCATTGGTTGCTCCACACTCATGACCTTATGCCTGACTAAATTGTTTTTTGAATTAGTGAAAAGGTTATATACTTGAACATATATATATATATATATATATATATATATAAAAAGTGAACATAGAAGTCAACACTTAGAGGCGACAGTCTGTTTCATGCTATAAACAGACTGTAAGCCTCTAAGTGTTGACTTCTATGTTCACTTTTATATTTTATATTTACACACGCTCTATCTCTGATATCGAGCACTTTATCCCATAAATATAGCACACCTTAAGACTATATTTCTTCATATATATATATATATATATATATAAATAAAAAGAAAGAACAGTAAGATATAAAATCCGGTGTTCTTGTATTTAAAACCCGGTAAATTTTAAAAGTTACTCCAAAATTCGCTTGAAGATGAAATAGAACTAATGCTTTTAATTTATTTGCAAAAAATAAAATTAGGGTTTTAGCTTCTATTTTTGAAACATGGTTGGAACTGTGTAGCGAAAATAACCATATTTTAAATCAATTAATTTATAAATATATATATATATATATATATATATATATATATATATATATATATATATATATATATAAGATATTTTTATGTTTATACATTCTTTTTATAGATACAAATTAAGTAAATGCTCTGTTTATAATAAACAGTATTAAACATTTACCAGTCTGAATGTCCAAGAAATTTTCATAGAAAATATTCATCTCCCGACAGGAATCAAACCTGTATCCTATACGGAACTGTCATATAGCCTGATGTGCCTTTAACCAATTTGGCCACAGAGGAGCGTCTGGTTAGCAAGGTCGCAGTTACTGCCTTCTGTTTTATACCTGATGACACCAATCTCATTCTTATATTAATTTTTCTGTTACAAACTTTCCTTATCAATCAATATTTACACTCGGCTAGATGCCAGATTGCTAAGTCTGATGCTGAGAAAGCTTGTTCACTGTATCGTTCTAGACAATTTTCCCCTGAATCTGTCTGTTTACCATTTGTCTTTACATTGAATATTTTTACAATATCATGTCTCGCGATTCTGCTATGTATCATGAGATTCTTGACAAAATCCAAATAAGGATCGGCAATGTTATCAGTCCTGACCTAGCATCATGGCTTCAATCACTTTCCCACTACCATAACATAGCTACCTTGTGCCTTTTCCATAAATATTTTCATGGCAATTATTCTGATATCTCAACTTCATGAATTTAATCATAGTACTAGATTGGCAGATAGGTCTCATTATTTTATTGTCAAAATTTCCAAAAATGTACCAGTTATATTCTAATGCTTTCTTCTCTCACACTTCTTACCTGTGGAAATCTCTTCCAGCTTCTTGTTAACTACAACCTTCAAAAATTTAATGCAATGTCAACTGTCATTTTCTATCTACTTAAATCTTGTCTTTATTTTTTTTCCTCCAGCAATGTTTTCTCGGGAGGTCCTTGTGTCTTAGTGGCTTTATTGCATTGCTTAGGGTGAAAAGATTTTAAAAAGTTAAAAATAAATTTAGATTATTTGAATTGTTATCCCTTTTAAATCCAAAAGCTATAACAACCAACAGTTGCAAACTGATTAAAACCATATAAACGCATATGTTATTTTTCTGCAACTGCTTTGAAGGGTCATATTTAACACTGCTCTTTTCTTCATACTAGTTGTAATATCTCGGGACTTATTTCTTTAATCTTAATGTTAATTGCTTTTCATTTCATAGTTGTCATTGGCAGAACTCTTTGCCAAGTATTGAGGGTGCTTATCAACATTTCCTTCTTTCTGAAATGCTACTGCATGGTAGGGTTCAAAGAATGGAGAGCTCTGGCTTTTCTTTGGTTTCTTTTCCGCTCTTCTATTTGTCTTCTGGTATTTTCAAAGGATGTAGTTTTTTCATGGACTACTCTTCTCCAACTGGTTCTTTCTGTAGTTTCCATTTCCCAAATGACCGGATTGATTTCTGTCTTCAACAAGGTGCTTTTGAGCTGATCCTTGAATCCATGTGGCCTCTTGCCAGATGTGAGCTCTGAGAAAAGGATTTGTTTGGGTAGGTGGATGTCTAGCATTAGGCTAAGGTGTCCAGCTCATCAAAGTCAGTGACTGAGAACCAAATTCTTCCATCTCAAGGCTCAGTGTCAAAGGGAGCTCTGCAGCATCCAAAACCACTGGTGGAGAAACAAAGAACTACAACAATATAGTGACAGACAAAATATGAGACAATTCTTCGCAGGAATTAAGGTTTTCAGTCCTGTTAAGAAGTCTATGTTCATCCTGAAAGTGGCTGACAACATTACCAAACCCACCGAAACTAAAGACATTCTAGTGAGATGGCAAGAGCACTTCTCTACCTTTATCAATCATGACTTCACGGCTGCATCAGACTTCCTCAGACACGTCCAACAGCATTTCTTAGTATTAGTAGTAATATTATCTTGAATATTTTTTATTTATTAGATGACACATTAACAATTTAAAAAAGAAAAAGAAAAAAAAAAAAAAGTGAAATTAACAAGTGGAATTCAAATTCCAACCTAGTTTACAGAGTTCACTTTTGCACAAATATCCTTAGAGAATGTATTAATCCCTCTCTTCTCCTCCCAGGTATGGGTTAAATAGTAGCCTTGGGTGGTTGCCAATCCAAGAGAAAGACTACTTTGAATTTAAAAATGAGGAGAAATCACTGGGGAACCATTCCATATCTTTCTCAAGAATCATGGCAATTTGCAGAGAACAAAGAAAAGAAATCTGTGGACAGTCATGATCGCCTACATCCTGAAGGGAAAAGTCTTTAAGAAGAAAGAAAAAAAAAACGACTTGTAGCAAAACAATAGCAAATTTGGCATGGAGAGAGATCAAGAGTGATAGATAGGTTTATAACGTTAGATTTGATCTTCTGCTAACCAGAAAGTTCTTTGTAGCTCAAGCATCAAAAGCAGCTGATATGGTTAAGCAGGCTTCCTCAAGTTCCTCTTAACAGCAACTTATCTTTCATCTTTTCTAATTCATGATGCTGTTGCTTGCTGCTGGATACTGACACATCTCACAAAGTTGTGATGAAAAATAATTAAGGACTTAAGATTAAATGAAATGAAATATTAATAAATGTTTGATTTCATCTAAAACAGATAATATGACACCATATTTCTATAAATGTTCACCTAATACAAAGCCCAAGAGTCATCCAAGGTAGAGGGCTACTGAATGAAGTTGTTGTATTAACACAAGAGGAGATAAGAATTGCAATTTATGAAGATATATAGGATAGTTAACGACTGACCCTAGAGTTGTCATGGTTAAGTTTGTCATAATTAAGGAAGCATCCTCTCAGGAGTTTGTTCCACAAACCAGCAGGCAACAAGGGGGAAGCTGTCCATATGGAATTTCTTTTTCACTAATGAAATATAAAGAAAATGGAGATAATTCATTCCAGTGTACATAGCCGGTGGAACCAAGAAATGTAGCTAGTTAGATCCTTTGACATGGAAATAGCAATAGACTAACGACAGTCTTGTGACATTTTGTCTGGAGGGAAAGGCGTTGTACAGACAGAAATAATTCATAAGGTTGTATAACAGTTCTGAACTCTATCAAGACCAAAAAGTGGTGACTGTGTAGCTCCAATGCAGACTCCATAGCAAGTCAACTTTTGAATGCTCTCCTCTTGTGGTTATTTTGTTGACTCAAACAAAACTTACAAAATATAACCATTGTACAGTCATGGTTAACAAGCTCAGCTCTCAGACATTAGCTAAGATAGTGAGCTTGGTCCAAACTAGGTGGCCCACTACTACGACTTTATATCTGAATAAAACTGAAAAATTTATATAAAAAAATAGAGTGATGGTTCATAACTAATACTTTTATGAAATGGACAAAGTCCGACAATCATTTTAAAAAGAATGTATAAACATAAAAATGTCTTAAAATAATATTTTTATACCTACCCAATACAAGACCCGAGAGCCACTCAAGTTAGAGGGTTATTGAAGGAGGTCAATTTAAGAGCGTACAAAAAGGGAGTAAGAGGTGATTAATACGAGGACACATGGGATAGATAATGAATGATGAAGCAGCCAAGATTTCAGTATTTCAGGAAAGCATCCTTTGGGGAGTTTTCCACAACTAACAGTTCTGAAGAAGAATCCATCTGGGCAGAATTTGCAGATCTCAATTTGTGGATTTGTTTTTCACTGACATCTAATGTTGGCCTTGTGCCAGTCTAATATTTATATGTAGATACCTGCTCTAGACATTTAATAAAAAGGATACTTACACTTAGAATCAGAAACAGAAATTAAAATTTCTGGGACAAATAATGAAGAAAGGGGGATTGGAGAATATAACACTCACATGACATGTTGAAGGCCAAAAGAACGGTGGGAGGCAGCAGGCCACAGACCAGATGTGCTTGTATGCATGAATGGCAGAACAAGGATGTTAAAAAGACCAACATTGCTAAAAGCTACAAAGAATAGGAAGTTGTGGAAAACCATGACTGCCTACATAATGAAGGGAAACAGAACATAGAAGACCTCTGATCTTTAGCGTTTGCAGCAGTTGGTAACTTTACAGGAATTTCAACCTGAACTCATCCTTACTGCAATTGAGGGACAGAGTAGAGAGCCAAGAGAATCAAATTAGCTGGCTGTCAAGAGTTCAATCCCTGACTAAAGTAGTGCAAAGAAGAGAGACATCCCAAAGATTAAATAAGAAAGAAAGAATTGATATGTGGTTGTTTTACCAGCAATAGCTGAAAGGAGGAAGCAAACAGATATGAAAGAAACATTCAGATATTTATCAGGAAATTATGTAACTCAGTCTGAGACATATTTAAGCAGTGCCCAGATGCCAATTTTAAAAACATTCTAAGAAGCTGTAAAATAGATTTTCAAGAATAGATAACAGAAAGAACTCCTTTGCTAAAAGGATCTTGGATGATTAGAATAATCTACTTAGAAATACAGTAACTGCACCTGCTCTGAATGACTTTAACTGTACTGTTTTTGACTTATTGATTTGTTTTTTTTACAGATTATCAACCCTCTTGCCAGAAAATATTTTTTGATTGTAAGAATTTTTTTACTTTTTTTTTTTTTTTTTTTTTAGATAATAGTGGTTTAGTGATACAAGTTTTACTAATTAACCCATAGCTGGGAGGAGAAGAGGTGGATTTATACCTTCCTCAAGAGTATTTGCATATAACTGAATACAAGAAACCCAATGAGAATTGAAATTCGGCTCTCTGATTAACAATACTGAGCCATTATCCATTACACCACCCCCACATCCAATATTACTGCACCTGGTATTCCCAAACTGTCACCCATTCAGGTACTGACCAGGCTCAATGTCACTTAACTTCAGTGATTGTACAAGGACCAAAGTTTCAAAACAGTGTGGCCGTAAACCCCTTTAATTGGTGACTGAGGTGTTATTTATGACTTATCAACCCTTTGTAGGTTATTTAAAGCTGAAACACATTTTGGATTGTAGAACAGTAGCTGGTGTTCACAAGCAGTCCCCCAATTAAGTACAGACCAGGCTTGACATTGCTTAACTTTGGTGATTGAAAGAGAACAGGTGTTTTCAGCATGATTTGACCATAAGCAGAAACTGAGATTGAAATGTAGCAATCAGTCCGTTATGTGCCATGCATGATACATGGTTAGGCGATCATGTATCTTTCGATACATGACTGACAAGATAGATTTTTTCCCCACAGTAGGTTGCCATTTCTTTCTGCAGTAGACCAGTTGCCATCTAAGGCTATAGAACCCAGTCTGTCCTGCTATTTACCCATAGCTGGAGAGAGAAGAAGAGGATTAATACCTTTCCCAAGGGTCTTAGCACGTAAGTATGTAATGGATTCAACTGGAATTTGAACTCAGCTCTCCGATTTCTCAATCTGAGCCGCTATCCATTACTCTACCATGCCTCCTCATCATTACATACTTAAATATAAATATTGTTCTTGTTATAAAACTGTTTTGTGTTCCTTCTTATATGTTTCATATTTTGTGGTATTTTGCGTTAAATATAAATTCTAGAGGTCATGTCAACTAACAGGCTTCTACAAGAGACCTGACATCATACTGCAACCGAACCACTATCCATTAGTCCACCCTACCTTCCTGGCAGAAATGGTAAGACATTAGTGGCAATGGTGTCTTCATCTAGCTATCTCTTACCATTATGTTGGGAGGTATATGTAAGAGGGATTTCTGCTGCACCCTGTATATCTAAAAACGTTTTTTTTTTTTAGTGGGTAGACATGTTTGAGTTTCTATCCCCACCTTTTATTTTATTAAGCAGTGAAATTAATAGCAACTGCCTCAGACAGGAATTGAACCTGCATCCTTTTCTCCATCAGGGAAATCACTTTTTGAACTAAAGTGTAAAAAATTTGTTATAACTAGGAACTACTAAAATGGAATGAGTTTTTTTCCAAAATGAAAAAAAAAAAAAAAAAAAAATCCCTACACCTCGTTTTAAAATATTTGCCAAAATTCATGGAATTATCTGATTCAAACAATATTTTTAATGCATATTCATTACTGAATGACCTGAATACTGAGTAGGTTTATTTGAAAGCTTTGTGGAAATATTTGAGGGAAGGGTCTGTTTCTTCCCCATTTTTAGATATCATGTGTTCAGGAGAGCATCAAATTTTTCTTTTCACAGTTATATAAAGAAAAATCCCTGAAGATGTTATTTCAGTAAAAGAAATTATGCAATATCAAGTGTCAATATACACAAAATTTGTCCTGAATCTTAACAAAAATAATTCAATAAAACTCAAAAATAATTTTTTTAAGACTTGGTTCCTTCATAATTTAATAAGATTCATTATTTTCTTTCAGAATTCTTATGGACAAAAAAAATCTACACTTAATATTTATTTATCCAAACATTTTCTTGTAATTTTTCAATACGATTTCGAAATTCATCCCAAGAGTTTATTTTATTAAATAAAGACATGTTTGAAGAATTAAAAAATGTAAAGTTTCATACCATTTTTGAGAATGAACTTTTTTAAAAGAATTTTATTTTTTCCTTTTAGTTAGAATTTTATTTTTTCTATGGTTGTACAAAATGGAAATAATTCTGTTTTCTAATCTTTGACTATTACTAAGTATTGTATTCTTAAACTACTGTTTATATAGGATTATAATAATTTTAGAGAAAAAAATAAAAGAATCACTTGTATGCCAGTGAATAATGAAATACCAATTTCTTGATTATTGGTGTTGCATATCTCATTAAATTTCATTACAAATTTTTTATGCGCTTTTTAAGTTAGGGATGTAATTATACAGTTTTTTGTTTTTAACTTACAGGCTACCATGCATAAATAAATGTTACTTTCATTACATTTTAAGTAAAAGCATTACTTTTACAAAATCCAGTTAATCATTAAATTTACTAAATTACTTCGTAACCCAACTTTAGGATACATATTAAATTTTGAAGAGATTTTTAAATTAGTTATTTACATTTTTCATCTATGAATAATGGTGGTTTGATGGGTGACAAGTGAATGTGCCGACGTTTTAAAAATGCCCAAAAAATTTAATCACATACGGAAATTAATTTTTCTCTTAATACAGAATGAAGCTATTATCTTTCAGATAAAAGCAAAATCTAACTCCAAAGATATTTGAATTATTTAAAATGCATTTTTCAGGTTTTTTTTTTTTTTTTAGAAAATCCATGATTGTCAGAAAATAAGAATGGCACATGTCAAAAACTTAAGAAATTGTAACAAAAGAGTTTATTATATTTCTGGAAAAATTTTTGAACTGATTCAGTTTTTATCAAATTACAAAATGAAAGTGGTCTTGAATGGCTATGCTTCTCGATCTTTTTGAATTAATGTAGGTGTCCTCTATGCTCTGTCTTTGGCTCTACGCTGTTCCTGGTTTTCATCAATGACCTTCTTGATGTCATCAGTTCTCAACTCGGTATCTATGCCGAAAACTATATATTCACATCTTTATAGTAAGTCTGATTGATTCGATTAGGTCGAATTGGCAGCTGGTCTCAAAAATGACCTACAATTTTCTCTTAACTGGGGCAAGAAATGACTTGTTAATTTTAATGCCTCCAAAATGAAACTGTTCTCTTTTAATCATCTGAGAGAACTTTTTTTGCATGGCTGATTCTAACCTCCAGGTGAGTGACATATTGGATCTGCTTGGACTAATGTTTTCTACTGACATGAAGTGGAAAGATTATATTGAATCAATTGCTAGGTCTGCTGCTAAGAAAGTCGGTTCACTGTGTCCTGCACTCCTGCTAGACAATTTTACTTGCCAGAATCTATTTTACATATTTATTTAAGTCTACCATTCATCCTTGCTTTGAATATTGCTTCCACATTTGGTCTAATGGCCCTGCTATATATTTAGAAATTCTCGATGAAGTCCAAAGAAGAATCTGCAATGTTATTAGTCCTGATCTGGTATCTTGGTTTCAGTCACTTTCCCACCACCACCCCAACACAGCTTCCCTGTACCTGTCTATAAATACTTTCATGTTAATTGTTTTGATGAACTTTCCTCGATGGTACCTAGACTTTATGAATTTAAGCACAGTACTAGATTGGCAGCAAGGTCTCCTCATTTTCGTTGTAACCTAGGGAAGGTTACTTAATAGAATAACCAAACAAAAGTTGGTAACAAATGATAATACTTAGGACAAGAACAACACATATAAGATTCACCAGTGGTGCATAGAAGAGGTAGTCAACTGCTAGAAGTGAGTCAAGTGAATTCCACAATGAAGCTCCAACTGCTGACCAACATACAGTATTTACTACTGTATTTATGTGAATGGGGACATACCCATTATCATCTGTAGGTATGCTACAACAGTGTGTATTGTATAAGTAAAGTTTACAAACAGAAAATTAACATATTGTTTTATAATTTCAAATTTCAATATACATGTGTTGTAATCTAGGGAAGATTATTGAATAGAATAATCAACTGAGGGTTGGTAATGAATGATAATACTTAGGACAAGAACAACACATATAAGATTCACCAGTGGTGCGTAGAAGAAGTAGTCAACTGCTAGAAGTGAGTCAAGTGAATTCCAGAATAAATCTCCAACTGCAGACCAACATACAGTATTTACTACTGCATTTATGTGAATGGGGACATACCCATTATTGTCCATAGGTATGCTACAATAATTTTACAGCTGAAATGACTAACAGATTCTTCTATTGCACTTTTTGCTTGAGTAACTCCCTTCTGGCTTCTTCAACTATGTTCTTTCAAAGTTTAGATGCAATGTTGGTCATTATTTTCTGTCTTGTTACTTCCTGTTCCTTTAGTACTTTCTCTCCTATTGTTTTCTCATAGTCACTAATACTCAGTAACTACTTGCATCTAAAAGACTTTATTAACTTACTTGGAGTGAAATTATTAAAGGAAAAAAAATAATTAAAAAATCCTAACCAATAATGCAGGACATTCTGCATCATTGCTTAGGATTTTCTAATTATTAAGTCTACCATTAAATAAAATGAATGCTCCAAAATGTCTGCTTAAAACAGGATGATAATTTAAACTGAATTTACAAACAATGCTTTCAACTGTTTTTAACCAAGACAGCATTATTTGTCTTTCCAACTATAAAATTAATCACAGTAGACTTTTTTGTAAAACAGGACCTCCAGTTAGAGAAAATCACCGAATCATACAATAAAAAATGCAATAAATCTAAGGCATTATTTAATTAGAAAAGCTTTTAATTGGCTTTATGAATACGAAATATTGTGGACACTATTGTATACAGAAAAATTTTTTTTGATGAATAATGAATTTTTACAAGAACTGTTTTCATTTTTTTTAATTTTAATTAGAATAATTTAAAGTTTTAACTCTTTTAAATTTCTGTATTAATTTTTACTGGTTAGGTGATATTGTCATTAAGTACCTTCACTGATTTGCTTAACAATGAGCCTACCATGATGAAAAAGTGCCCCAAACAGAAGCAACACAGACAAGCATTTGATGTCAACACCGAAATGCTGAGGAAGAGACACCATTGATAACCACCACCATCAAATATCTATTTCACTTCTAATTTCACCACTTTCTCTCTCTGTTGCCTTAGCAATGGCCACAGATAGATGCTACCAGTAACTGCATAGACATAATTTTTTTTTCTTTTTTTTATTTATCCCTCCTCAATATCCTCTTTTGTTTGACACTTGGATTTACGTTTACTGAGGCAGAGAAGGTTTATTAACCTCCACAAAAGTAACAATAACAACAAGGTTCTGTCTTTCAAGTTACTCATTTCCAACTCTATAACAAGGTGCACTCTGCATGGCTGGTAATAAAGTCACAGAAGAAAGTAACAATTTTGGCTACAAAAAAAGTTATAATGAATTTATAAGTTTATAATTTATATGTTAAATATTTATAATTCCATGTGCATTCGGTGTTCTTAATGCTGATGATTTAAACAATTATTCCAACCAATGCCATGAAGAAGCTCAGTATCGTGGTACTTTGGTTGAGCAATGCACAAGTAGTGAAGACATACTTGTACCTGGATATAGTGTTGACAAATTCTTCTTTGAGAGGGTGCCAACAGCATCCAACTGGATAATGATGCTCACTATCACTTCTTCATGTTGAAACCATTGTATTATTAAAATGAAAGGGCAAAGGATTTTTTGATTATTAAATTATATTTTCTTTTATATTCTTTTTACAACTGTTGTAAGTAATTTCCACAACCTGCTCCCCCTTGTTTGGGGTAATGGACGACTTCACATAAGCTTATAAATATACTAGCGTAATTCTTTTTTTGATAGCTGTATTAAAGTTGAATAAAGCTTACCAAAGTTTATTTGCCTCTGATTATTCATTACAATTTACTCAACTTTAAATAATGGAACGATACCTCAAGCCTGACCGACTGGAACTCGATACTTCAGACCTTGACTCTAGTGACAAATGGCAACATTGGAGGGATATGTTCGAGGGATTTCTTTCGGAGCTGCAGTCTTCTTCTATGTCGGCATTGACTGGCTCACAGAAATTAACCCTCTTATGACACCATGTTTCTACTCCCATTTATAAGTGTTTGACTGAGTGTCAAAATTACGATACTGCTATAAGCACTCTGGATGGTATGTTCATTAAGAAGAAAAACTCCATTTTTGCAAGATGCTTACTTGCTACTTGGCGTCAAGAGACTGAAGAAAGTCTAGAGCTGTATCTTCAAAACCTGAAAATATTAAGTCGCAACTGTGATTTTACTGCCCTGACAGCAAGCCAAGCTAGGGATATCTTAATAAGAGATGCCTTCATCAGTGGAGTACGGTCTGACCAAATCAGACAACGGATGCTCGAAAACAAGGACTTGGATCTGGCTACCACCTACGAACTGACCCTTACGTCGGACATGGCCCAGAAACAATCAGATCTCTATTCGCAACCTGATTTTTCAGGGGCTACTATTCCTGCCCATTCTTATTCTCAACAAATTCCCAGCTCAAATTCACAACATTGTGACCCCCAGGATAAGGATTCTTCAAATACTATTAAACAACCCATTACTATCGCTTCAGCTGAGATTAAGTGCTACTTCTGCGGCTTTCGTAAACACGCTCGTTCATCCTGCCCAGCTCGAAACAGTAGATGTCATGGATGTGGCAAGCAGGGACATTTTTTAAAGGTTTGTTGGTCGGCCCCTTTACAGAAAACCCGTTTAGCCACCACCCTATCTCTATCTACCGTATCGACTGCCTCTCCCAAACAATTGTGCCGGCCAGAGTGAATGGACTAAATCTCCACGCTCTTATTGATACGGGGAGTTCTGAAAATTTTATCGATGCACATATCGTGGAAACAAACAAATGGAAAATTTTTCCCTGTTCTAATCAAATATCGATGACCACTTCGTCCTTATCCTGTCATGTAATCAGATTCTGCACGGTTAACCTCAAGCTAAAAGAAAATTTCTATTCTAAAATCAAGTTGCTGGTAATGAGGAACCTCTGCTGTGAAGTAGTTCTAGGGCACAATTTCCTTAACCGACATTCTCACCTTACAATTCCATTCAGTGGTACCAAACCAGAGCTGCAAATATGTGGATTAGCAACTGCAAAAGTCCAATATCCATCTCTCTTCTCAAATCTAACCTCTGACTGTAAACTTATAGCCGTAAAATCCAGACACTATTCGCTCAAAGACAAGGAATTTATTGCAATGGAAGTGAAGAGACTTCTTAAGGAAAATATTATAGAGCCCAGCAAATCATCATGCAGAGCCCAGGTCCTAATAACGACTAATGAGAACCATAAAAAGAGGATGGTTGTTGATTATTCCCAAACCATCAATAAATATACACAGCTCGATGTGTATCCGCTGCCCCGTATTGACGAAATGGTTTCCGATATCACTAAGTATCATATTTTCAGTACGTTGGACCTTAGGAGTGCCTACCATCAGATACCCATCAAGCCGGAGGAAAAACCTTATACGGCATTCGAAGCTTGTGGGCGTTTATATCAATTCCAGAGGATCCCTTTTGGGGTTACAAATAATGCAAGTTTTCAAAGGGTAATAGACGAAATCATTTCTAAGGAGAAATTGAAGGGTACTGTGGCATACATAGACAATGTCACTATTTGCGGTTATAACAAGGAAGATCCTAACCACAACCTCAAACGATTCATGGCCGCCATAAATAAATATGACCTGACCCTTAATGAGGAAAAGTGTTCATATAATTTGAAAAGCATCAAGCTACTAGGGTACATAGTCAGGAATGGTGCCATGAGACTGGACCCCGAGCGACTTAAACCCCTAATAGAGTTACCAATTCCTGGAAATATAGCTGCATTACAATGAGCCCTTGGCATGTTTGCCCATTATTCCCAATGGGTTGAATCCTTTTCTGAAAAAATACATTTATTTACTCAAGTAAGAACTTTTCCTCTATCTGATTCAGCCATTAGAGCATTTCAAAATTTAAAAAGGGATATTGCTAATTCTGCCATTGCTGCCATTAATCCTTCAGCTCCACTAGTAGTTGAAACCGATGCATCTGATTCGGCAATAGCTGCCTCCTTAAGACAACATGGTCGGCCTGTAGCTTTTTTCTCTAGGACACTCTCGAAGTCTGAACGAAGGCATACTGCCATAAAAAAAGAAGCGTACGTCATAGTTGAAGCTTTACGAAAATGGAGGCATTATCTGATCGATAGACAATTCCACCTTATCACCGACCAAAAATTGGTATCATTCAGGTTTAACCCGAAAACCTCAAGTAAAATAAAAAATGAGAAAATTGCAAGATGGCGGATGGAACTCTCCTGTTATTCATTTGACGTCTCCTATCGTCCTGGAAAGGAGAATTCTGCAGTTGACGCACTTTCAAGGGTGTGCAGTCTAACAACAAGCTCATCTGATCTTCAGAGCATACACCGAGAATTGTGCCACCTGGGCATCACAAGAATGACACATGTAGTCCGGAGCAGGAATTTACCATATTCAGTTGAAGATGTTAAAAGAGTTACCAACTCTTGCCAAATATGTGCAGAAAATAAGCCAAGATTCTATAAGCCCCCTCAAGCAACACTCGTAAAGGCCACTCAGCCTTTCAAAAGGCTTAATCTGGATTTCAAGGGTCCACTACATTCTAAAACTCCCAATAAATACATGCTTACTGTAATTGACGAGTACTCAAGGTTCCCCTTTGTCATTCCATGCCCTGATGTAATGGCCACTACAGTTATTCAAGGCCTCTGCTCCCTTTTCGCAATCTTCGGAGTGCCTGCATACATTCATACAGACCGGGGATCTGCTTTTATGTCGGAAGACCTCAAGAATTTTTTGCATGAACGAAAAGTGGCGGTAAGCCGGACCTCCCCTTACAACCCTCAAGGAAACGGGCTCTGTGAAAGATATAATGGAATAATATGGAAGACAGTTTAGTTGGCGTTGGCAAACCGGAAAATGCCGATCTCAAAATGGGAAAGTGTCATCCCTGAGGCTCTAAACGATATCAGGACCCTACTGTGTACATCTACAAACACCACTCCACATGAGAGGTTTTTTTTCGTTCCAAAGACGAAGCTCAACAGGCACTTCCCTCCCCTCATGGCTTGCTCAACCTGGAATCGTTTTGCTGAAACACCATGTTCGACATAGTAAACATGACCCCTTAGTCAGCAAAGTGAAACTAATTGAGGCGAACACCCAATACGCCCAGATTGAAACTGCGGAGGGAAGACAATCAGCAGTCTCCTTAAGAGATCTCGCGCCAGCTGGAAATACACCTGAAGAGGCTACTGCGATGGAGAATAGCAAAAATTCAGTTTTCAGAACCAGCCCAGTGCAGCTAGGCGACCAAATCCCACGTACATCTAGTTCAGATACTCTTACGAATGAATCCGATTTTTCTTATGAACCTTCTACTTCTGATTCTGAAGACTGACACCCCAAAAACGGACTCACCCTACATCGGAGACTGAGACGTGTTTTTCAGACACCCAGCAACCTAAACATAAGAAAAAATGGTGCCGTTTCAAGGCTACACCCTCTACGCAGAAATGCGTTAATCACGATAACTACAACTCATCGTCTGACGTAGATGGCCACCAGTTACCTGAACAATTAAGATGTTTCCAAAGGACCCGCAAAATGCTAGGTCGCTGGAAAGACTTTATTCTGTACGAATAACTAGCCGGTGGGGGAGAATGTTGTAAGTAATTCCCACAACCTGCCTTCCCTTGTTTGGAGTAATGGACGACTCCACATAAGCTTATAAATATACTCGCGTAATTCTTTTTTTATAGCTGTATTAAAGTTGAATAAAGCTTACCAAAGTTTATTCGCCTCTGATTATTCATTACAACAACATTGAAAATTTTGGTTAAAAATCGGGGGTGGGGGGGACCAAAAATTAGTATAAGAAAATTTAATGTCTTTTTTGTACTGAAAAAATACAACACCGATTTGAAAATTCTTACAAAAATCAAGAAATCAAATAATTGTTAGATTTTAATAAAACTTTCAGGACTTATTCCCAAATGAATTAAATTTTAGAAAATTTCTTTTTTTTTTTTTTAGAAAATCTTGGTAAAACATTTGTTTAATTTTAAGAAATTAAATTTTGTCCCAATTAAATGTTTATATTAGTTAAAAGCAGAAGTTTATAAAGTTTCAAATCTTTTACATTCCTGCATTAATTTGTCCTCGTTTAAGTGATACTGTTATTAAGTAAAAACTATAATTACTAATCATAAATAGAAAAGCTTATCATCAAACACCAATATTTTAAAACGAATTTTGAATTTTTTTTTGCATATGTATAAACATGCAGATATTAGATACAAACGTCCATACACAACATTATCAGGAAATAAAACCAATAACCATAGTAAATTTAAAGCCAAAGTATCTAAAATTCAACAAAAATTAGATTACGGACAATATTTTCCTAAATTTTTTCGTTTGTTATAAAAACCGAGTACTTAAAAATTATATAAGAAAGGCACTCACATTATATTCCTGAGTTATATTTTACAACATATATATCCACTGTAAAAAACATTAGATAAACTTCTGTCATTCAAGCTGTCAACACCTTAGCCTTTAAATAAACAGCTACCACCTTGTTAAAAGATTCATTTGTCGGAGTTACCTCCTCCTTAATTCACAAATTCTTCACCAGGGGTCTCTCTCCCCATGCCATAAATACCGGGCAACATCTTGCCTTGATCTCTTCTTTCCTTCAGGCCTCGTGCCGAATCCCACCTCGCGTGGAGGTGAGGTAAATCTCTCTTCTTCATTTCAGTGACAAGATGTAAGCTCTTAGAAGATCAGCGTTTTCCATTTCTTGGAAAACACGAACGTTCACACACACACAATGTTAACTGTCTATGTGCTTTGTAATTGTTTTATTTAAATACATATATTTGTTTTAATATATATTGGTCTTGTTTGTTTGTCTTCCTTATCTTCAGTCGGACTTAATCAGAGTCCGGCCTTTTTATATTGTAGCTGGACCTTCGAGCAGGAAATATAAACGCATGTGTTTTCTTTTCATCTTCACCCCCCACCCCGGTCCTCTACACAGTCATTTGCGATATTTTAAACTTAAAGTAAAATTTGTTTCAAATCAGATTAAACTTTAAATCAGCTAATAATCATCAAATAGTTTCAGAAAAACTATATTTTATTTTTGAAAGATTTTTTTTTAAGAGTATTACATTTAAGTATTAAGACGACTAAATTAAAAATGGTGCTAATTTCAAAACTAAAACTCCATCCAGTCAATTTAGTTTTGAAATACAGTAAAATATTTTGTTTATTAGAAATATTAAATCTATTAGCTTGAAATTAAAACTGAGTGAAATAAAAGCTTCAAGATTTCTTATTTTTAAAACCTTAGGTGTCGCGTTTCTGTAGAGGTACCTAAATTTGTAATTAGGTTGAATTGAATATTAACTGCTTCTTATTGATGGCAGATCTAGCGCAATAGACGAGGTTATCTTATTTTATTATTACCAAATTATTAGTAGTTATTTTTCGGTTTTATTTGAATTTATTTGTCGCCATTGTAATTATCAGCACTGTAGTGTATATGCATCTTTTTCGATTCCATTTTAGTTTACTGAACTTTTTTTTTTTTAATCACCCAAATCGTTGTCTTTCTCCAGGATCGTGAGACTGGTCTAGTCAAATCAGCAAATAATTAAAACTAGGAATTAGTGTCAGAGTCAGAATATTTTAATTCAAAACTTTAAATATGCGTTTGGGACTGAGTTTTTTTTTTCGTTTGACTTGCAGAAGAAAAAAAAAAAAAAAATTTTTTTTCATTTTGTATTTTTAAATTTCTCGTTTTTTTAAACAGATGGGAAAAAAAATCCGCTTAATTTTCACGCCTTGTGCAAGAATTCTTTTTAGCAAGTGATTTGAAATTTTTTTTAATCAAAACTGAATCTAACTAAACGTGATAATGATTTTTGTCAAATCACTTTCAATATTTTTGTGGAAAAAGCTTCACCTGCCTGCACTTTTTTAAACTCGCGTGCGATAACCTATCAGATTTTCTTTTCAAGAATTTTGAGTTGTTTGTAAACAAGTCGGAACGTGGAAAGGATTGTGGATGTTTTTAAAATTAAGATTTAGGATTATCAGTTGTTTGTGTGAGAGTTTTCATTTTTTTTATCAAAAAGAATGATAAGCAGGATGTTTGAATTATCTTTTTATCAAAACGATCGTTTAAAATTAAATTAACAGCCTGAATTCTAAGAAAAGTGTTATACTTTTTTAACTGATTAAAAAATCGATTTTTTTTAAGATCAATTTGGTTTGGTAGGGATTGCAAAAGATAAAATCTACTGATTGGTAATTTGAATTATAAAAAAAAAAAAACTTACCATTTGGTAAATCTCCCTCGTACAATTCCAATGCTTTTCTTACAAGAGACGATGACATGATTTAAAGAAATTCGTTTCGATCTGTTTGCATAGACAAAATAAAAAAGGAAAACAATTTTTTTTTTACAAAGTCTTGTTTTCAAAATCAAAATATTGCACGTGTTTTCTATTTTTTCAATGGCCGATTATCCAGCAAAGCTAGCAACAAATACGAAGACAACATTTTATTATTCAACAATAGCGTTTTAACAAAGATTCTTACCGTAAACATTATTTTAAATCAACTGAAAAGAAAAAAAATCTTATTTTTATTTTTTTGTGATTGGAGTTATTTCATGTGGAATATATTGTTTGCATATTTTGGCTGTGAGGTTTTGAAAGAACGCCTATATTATACAGCCTCGTTTTCAAGTTTAAAGTTTTCATTTAAACCGGAACCGGTTAAAATGGAAGTATTATCCTTATCAAATAAAATACCGGCTTATAAAAAAAAAAGAAAAGAAAAAAGTATTATCATGTGTCTATCAGTAATTCTGATCGCTTTCTTTTTTTTACTTTTTGTTTTAAAACTGTTAATACTATTTTTTTTTCTAGATATACGGAGAATATTTGTAAATTAGATCGAAGGCGTTTGACGTTATTTTAAAAATGTTATTTATTTACATCTTAAGCAATTTCCTCTACTTATTTAATTCATATGAGTTGCACATTTCCTAAAACCTCCTCTAATAATGACCCTACATTTTATACTATGATAATAGATGTTACCAGCATAAAGACTAACATCAGATCCTGATGATAAAAAAGAAAATTTCCTAACAGAACTTTTCACTCTAACAGATGGATACCGGAAATTAAAACCTAACAAAGACTCATCAGAGAAATCATTTTTAGCTCAAAGGCATAATATTCAGCTAAACATTTATTGCGGTAAGATGTCAGGCCACTTACATTTTCTACACAAAGTGCATTTTGACCTTTTGATGGCTCAAAGCAGACTGCGTAAATATGTTTTATGTGCATCAGCTCCATGCATACATTCACTTTAACCAAAACAAAATTAATTACATATTATGACCAGTCAGAGCCACTCAAAAAAAAAGCAAAACCTTGATTTCAAGCTGATTAAAAACTATATATACCCAAATTCAAGCAGATGCAACATAGAACAGCATTTGATGTCAACACTGAAATGCTGAGAAAGTGACATCACTGATGACCACCGCCACCAAATATCCATTTCACTTCTAATTTAGGCACTTTCTCTGTTGCCTTAGCAATAGCAAGAGATAGAAGTTACCAGTAATTGCATTTATGTAAATAAATTCATTTTTTTTTTTTTATTTATCCCTCCTCAATATCCTCTTTTGTTTGACGCTTGGATTTATGTTTAGGAATTATCCTACATAAAAATAACAACAACAAGGTTCTGTCTTCCAGGTCATCCATTTCCAACTCCATAACAAGGTGCACGCTGCATGGCTGATAATAAAGTCACAGAAAAAAGTCACAAAAGATATCCCTATACATAGGAAGGTCTCTCTTTGAGTTGTCACTCCATCATGCTGGAAGAAAAAGAGAGTGACAGTGCCACCTAGTGAATTTTTGACAAAACTTGCAAAGCTATATAGTGATAATCCACACATTAAATCAAAAAAATAAAATTGTTTTTCAACCAATGAAAAAGAGTCTGTCTATATTTCTGAGATGAGGTATTATGTACACTATTTACATTATCCGGACTATTGTCCTCATCTTTTTCACCATATCTATCACAACGTTTCGTCTGTTGTACGCTCCGGCCTTCTTCAGCTGCAGAAAGGAATATGAAGGAGAGACAGGCCGCCCCCTCAAGGTAAGGCTTCAAGAACACCAGAAAGCTGTAACATGAGGGGAAGTAGAAAAATCAGGCGTGGCTGACCACATATGGAGAGAGAAGGGAGATCACCGCCCTCTGTGGGATCATGTTGAGATCATTGACAAGGAACACCATTGGAAAATTCGTAAACGTAAGGAATCAGCACATATGCTAGGCCACAAAAATCTCCTGAGCCGACAAGCATAGAGATAAATATAATATGGGAACCAGTAATAAGGAGTGCCAGAGAAAAGCAATGATAGCAACATAGTTGCAATATGAGCTCTCGTAAAAACATGCAATGATAACAGCAAAAATTGCAATATGAGCACTGGTAAAAATGGTTGCTGAAGACATTAGGTTTATAATACCCAGAAATTCATACACATGGCACAGTGGATAAAGGCGTTGGTTAGATCCAGTGACAGGACCCAAAGATTGTGTGTTCAATACCCGGTTAAGGCAGAGGGAAATTAACAGGAGATAACTGATAACTGACATCCATGAAACATGGCACGTGGAACTAGAACAGAAATAAAGAGTTCGGTTCGACATTCCAACCACTTGAAGAAGGCTGGAGCGTACAACGGCCAAAACATTGTGATAGATATGGCAAAAAAGATGAGGACAATAGTCCGAATAATGCAATGAAAAAGAAATTAAATAAGCACATTTAACTGTGCTACTTCTAGAAATTGCCAATTATATAAGAATGTGGACTCTTCCACAACAAGCTAGTTAACCCCTGCTAGGAAATGCACTATTCCTGTTATAATTTTCACCATCACAATCTTGCAAATATATAACAAGTATTCATTGGTCAATCACCTTCAATCTAGCTTGCTGATTGGTCAGTTCCGACCAATCAAACCGCCTGCACGCAACTAATCTGTTTTCTCGCTCAATAAGCTTGGAGCCTCCAACATGGTACACGACCATTATATAAACAGAACACGTGTAAGCTCCCTTAGTAGTTTCTTTTCATTCATCTCTCTCTCACGCATCTCATTCCTTGCTAACAAGTACCAAGATATAGTCTTCAAGAACTCCCGTCTTAGCCATTGCGGTCAGATGTTAAAGACCATTACCAACATTCACGCAAGTACAAACTCTGAAATCTTTTCTAAACTTTTACCAACTTGTACAATACACAATTCCAAACATGCTAAAGAAACTTTATTCTTCTAAATTACAGTTTAATATTACTTCCTTTTAATATGAACTCAGGTACAACTATTACCTAATCAAAGGGACACTACTCTGTCCTACCTTTTCAGTTCGCATGCATGTTTATCAAATATTAATAAATTCAACTGTTATGTTTTGAAATCATTCCGTTCAGTTTTGTATTTTATACTATGTGCTATTTTACGTCAAATATAAATTGCATTGCGTCCACGCATTGTCCTTAATCCCACTTTTCCTAGCCAAAGTTAAATATTGGTAACACATGTCACTACAAGAAGGACAGCAGCATAGATAAACACAGTCAACTAGATTACATAGCTTTGCCTGAACCTTAGTGTTACTTTTACTAAAATGACAATGAAAAATCTGACATCAAAGCAAAATATTTTAAGCTCTAGCAGCTGATAAACCTTGTTTAACCAGAGGCACATAAATTAAACAAAAAAACATTAGCAGCAGCTACCCTTTTCAGCTTTTTGGGCATACATAAAACAGATTTCAAGAGACTGGGTCTTTTCAAGCAACATTGTAGTGACTACTACTAAGTTTGCCACGCCTACAGTTTTCTCAACTGTGATTGGTTAAATAATAAATACTGTTTACCACAGGACAATTTACTAATCGCAGTCACCACACTGAATTTTTCTGCTGTGAATTTCACAAACATGCTTTTGTTAGAAAATCACCGATTGGTTAAATTTTCATCCAATCATATATTTTCCGTGTTCGTTCAATTCTCCTGCCTTTTTTCCTGGAGCCTAGCAATAGTTATAAAAGCAGTGTTTTTTTCCAAAAATAGACAGTAAAATTCAGTAACTCACACGCGTCTACACAGATTATTGATTCTACTCACTGCACACATACAGACACAGAACTTGAATTACATTGCACCATTCGTTTTCTGTGAACAAGCCAAGTTACAAACCAACACTCTGTTAGTTATACAAATAACACACGACTGAATTAACTGTATGTTTTTCTGAATGCAACATTCTATTTCAACATAGAACTTTGAACATTCTATTCAAGAAACATTCATAATTACATTTTATCTTATTCAAGCTAACAGATAAAGGGAAACTACTTTCTTTTCCTTAATATTCACACATTACAAAATTGTTTGGTATTTGTTGATTTTAATATATATTTTATCATTGAAACAAAAATCGTTTTCTCATTGTTTTTCCTTGATTCAATAATGTATAAATGTTAAATGCTCTTCAACACGCAGCCACATTAATCTCTTCTACATAATATACAAGCAGCATTTACAACATCACAGACAAGGGACAGACATGAATATCTGCACACCCAGAACTCAATGCATAGCCTAAACACTCACTCACTCACTCACTCAAGGACAGTGTAAGGTCAACCACATTCATCCTTTATTTTTACAGGGACTACCATAAGAACATTCTAAATTTTGCTCATCCTTTCAGGAATTATCCTTGAACATACTATTGTAGGGGTGCAGAACATATTTGGTTAATTTCTCTCTCTGGGGATAAAACTGACACAAGACCACCCCAGATGTACTTTCCAAATAAGACCTCTTTCTCTATTATTTATTTTATGAAGATCAAAAACTCTTGACCCGGTTAAGGCAGTGGAGAACTTTCAGGGGGAAATTAACAGGAGATAACTGATAACTGACATCCATCAAACATGGCACGTGGAACTAGAACAGTCTACCCCGGTGAGGGAAATAAAGGGTTCAGTTCGACATTCCAACCACCTGAAGAAGGCTGGAGCATACAACGGCCGAAACGTTGTGATAAATATGGCGAGAAAGATGAGGACAATAGTTCGAATAATGTAAATAACGTACATAATACCTCATCTCAGAAATATAGAAAAAAACTCTTGACATTAGACAAAAAAGGAGTTTAAATAATGATTCATAAACATATTGTTTCAAACGTCACAATTGAATTTATTAGTGTTTGGTATACATGCATGAATACTGAGTGAAAAGGCTAGACAGAGTTGTGTCTCTTTGATTAGGTAAATAGTTGTACCTGAGTTCATATTATAAGGAAGTAATATTAAACTGTAATAGAAGATTGAGTGTTTTGAATTGTGTAAACAAGTTAGGTAAAGTTCAGATATAATACTTGCATGAATTAAGTATTGTTCATTTAACGTCTGACTTTATCAGTCGAGACGGAGTTCCTTTAGGGTCACATTTTGGCAGCGTGTTGAGATGTACTAGTGACGTGGGTAAGTTAGGCTTGAGTCAGGAAGAGCAGGAACAGAAGAGAGAGATATCATATGTGTTGGGTTTATATAATGGCTGTGTATCACGTGGTAGGATCAAATGGAAAACGCAGTAAAACATTTGTCGCGTGCAGGCGGTTTGATTGGCCAGAACTGACCAATCAGCAAGCTAGATTGAAGGTGATTGACCAATGGTTTCTCGTTGATATTTTGTATGAAAGTAGGATGTTACTTACCAGATAGGAAGAGTGCATTTCCTAAAAAGAGAAAAGGCTGGTTTGTTGTGGAAGATTCCACACTATATTCTCTATACTAAAAGTACCCCATAGAATAAACATTTTACTTTGACTACTTTGAACTAATTAACTACAGCACCTGGAATTCCTAAGCAATCTCTCATTTAGCCACTGATCGAGCTCAGTGATCATATAAGAACTGGAACTTCAACAGGATATGGCCATAAGCAGAGCAAAAGAAGAAGAGGGTTTGATTGTCTTATCCTTTTATAATCCTGACACATTGCCACCTAGTGGGCATCTTGTCAGACAAGGTAAGGGCAGTCCCTATAAATTAAAGATGATGCAATATTGTTACATAGGCCCCTGGTGGGGGTGATCTCATCTCATCTTCTCTCGGCTGGCAATCACTAATTGTTTTGGTTCAGCAATGAAAGACTTCAAGCACAAATAATTTTAATTTAACTATTTTTATTACTTATGTTGAATGTATATTATCTAACTATCCAGTGGGGGGTCGCTCCCACCCTCACTGGGGAGCCGTTTCAGACACAAAAGAGAACACATTTACATCACTTGACGGATAAAAAGCAACTCCTGAAACTTTTCTCCTATCTATCTTTCCCATGCTAGCTCAGTCAATCAAAATCAATTTCCCTATTATGGCTCACATATGACCCTGAATGTCAACCTCCAGAAGTCAACTATATTACTCTAAAAGCCCTCTACTATTTTGTGTCTGCAAGGGGTGCTCCTTACATTTTTTTATCTTCATCAGGCTTCGGTCACGTGAACCCCTCCAGCATGCACATATTCCATTTTTGAAAAGGAATGAACGTAAACAACAGAATTCTGAACAATTTTTTCACACTTCACAAACATTTTTTTTTTAATAAAAAAAGAATACCAAACAATCCTTTGTCATTCTTGGTCACTAGCTTCTGTGACCCAAGGTCAATGCCTCAGAGAATAGTCTGGATACAAATCACTCCAACAGTGAACTTTGACCTCTCTAATGTCTTCCCTTCTACCTCTTCGCTTGACTCTACATGAAATGTACATACAATACATGCTGAAAGCTCCGTGCCACAGCATCAAACTATTCCATAACTGAGCCACATCCTTGCCAGCTAAATTTTACACTTTAAATATGTTATAATCTACACTTATTTCCTACTTGCAGTGAGACAGTACACGTGGTCCATTATCACCCTATTTATTCAACTACAATCAATTAATTACTTTGTTTTTTATGCATTACTAGATTTACTTGAACAAATCTTCACAAATTTACCACCATTAATTTTCTATAATTACTATTATTAACCATCTGCCTCTGTGTGTCAAAGCCCAACTCCCACCATCTCAATTCCTTCGGCCACCAGCTCCCTCCCATGAGGAAAACAACCACACCTTCTCAGCACTTCCTATCTAATTAATCATGGCTTTACCGTGGTTACAAGGGTTTTTTTTTCCTTAGTCATATATCGTAACCTGGCATCCCACAGGCCACCTGACCAATTCCTTTTGGTCTTCAGAGACATTCCTCAAGGTCAGGGAATATCCTAGGTTATATTCATACTCTATGAATACTTCACAGCTTACAGATACCATTTATTCCCAACATTGTCCAGTTTCCCTATCTACATAGCCAGGTGTGATAAATCCCCACCCCCAGGATACAGACCCAAACACATTTGGAAATCTGAAACTATAGAAGCTGAATCTACTTATTTCCACAGCAATTAATTAACTTAATTTTTCCACAAAAAACACACAAAATTCACCAATTAACAATTTAATTATTCAACCAATGAAGGCAAAAGGACACACACACAGCTCTTAAAAAAAGGTTTTAGACACTGCTACAAAAATGAACAAAAACAATCATTTGAGAGTTAATTACAATTAACAAAATAATTCTAAACTTTTGTAAAAAGACAAAACAACAAAAATCAGTCTCTGACTAAAATTTTTCACCAAAATTGACATTCTCACAGTAGTGTGTATGAGTGAGTGTGAGTGTTCACTGTTCATACTGTGTCCTTTCTTCCTTTCTTCTCCTATTCGTCCTTTACTGATAACTTTTTACTTGTCTTTCATTCAAAACATGTTCACTCACACATGCAACAAAACTAATCTGCTTACATTTTTTACTTCTTTTTTTTCCTCCTAGATTATTTTCATCATTACTTCTTATTTTGATTTGTTGTTTAGATGTGCATGTGAGCAGTGGAATATAGTAATATAATCACACTTACATTTTTTTCTGTTCTTATATCTTGATTACAATTCTTTTTATTTCTTCTTCTCTGTGTTAAGTCATCTATCGCTTTAATGTCTCTGGACAATTTATCCCAACTTATCCTCGTTGTGTTGCAACCCTCATTCTGCCCCCTCCCCTATTCCAGGAGGTCCTGCTCAACAGTACCATTTTGATAATATGTTGCATAGCGCCCTGGTTGGAGTGATCTCATCTAATCTTCTCTTGACCAGCGATCACTAATTGTTTTGGTTCAGCAATGAAAGACTTCAAACAGAGAATTTTAACATAACTATTTTTATTACTCATGTCAACATGTACATTATATAACTATCAAGTGGGGGTCAACCTCCCCTCACGAGGGAGATGTTTCAGACATCACAGATAACATGTCTACATCACTCGATGAGTAAGAACCAACTCACTCAACTTTCTCCTATCTATCTTTCCTATGTTAGCTCAGCCAATTAAAATCAACATCCCTATTGTAGCTCACATCTGACCGCAAATCTCAACCTCCAGAAGTCTGAAATGCAATACACTGCCCCTAAAAATAATAGTCTTATAAACTATTATTTAACCAATTGTAATGACAGCCTTACTGAATGTTTCGTAAATACAGTAAATGAATAACGCGTGTTGAAAAAAATGAGAAATATATAACATTGCTCAGTGCAAACAGCAGTGAACTGATGCGAATAAATCTTCACAAAGAACAGCAACAGCTAAGCTCTAGGGAAGAAAGGTAATGTGTGTGTTGTGTGATCGTTAGTGAAAAAATTTTTAAGCTTGGTTAATCTATTCAGCACAACCTGGCATTGTGGGGATTAGGAAGGTTTTTCATCACATCGATGCTTCCAAATGATATGGGTAATAGGGTGATTTTTCATCATGACAGTGTTTTCCAAATGATATGGGTAATAGGGTGATTTTTCATCATGACAGTGTTTTCCAAATGATATGGGTAATGGGTGATTTTTCATCATGACAGTGTTTTCCAAATGATATGGGAAATAGGGTGATTTTTCATCATGAGAATGTTTACCAAATGATATGGGTAATAGACTGATTTTTCATCATGACAGTGTTGTCCAAATGATATGGGTAATAGGGTGCTTTTTCATCATGACAGTGTTTTCGAAATTATATGGGTAATAGGGTGATTTTTCATCATGACAGTCTTTTCCAAATGATATGGGTAATGGGTGCTTTTTCATCATGACAGTGTTTTCCAAATGATATGGGTAATGGGTGCTTTTTCATCATGACAGTGTTTTCCAAATGATATGGGTAATAGGGTGATTTTTCATCATGACAGTGTTTTCCAAATGATATGGGTAATAGTGTGCTTTTTCATCATGACAGTGTTTTCCAAATGATATGGGTAATGGGTGCTTTTTCATCATGACAGTGTTTTCCAAATGATATAGGTAATAGGGTGATTTTTCATCATGACAGTGTTTTCCAAATGATATGGGAAATAGGGTGATTTTTCATCATGACAGTGTTTCAAAATGATATGGGTAATAGGATGATTTTTCATCATGACAGTGTTTTCCAAATGATATGGTTAATAGGGTGCTTTTTCATTATGACAGTGTTTTCCAAATGATATGGTTAATAGGGTGCTTTTTCATCATGACAGTGTTTTCCAAATCATAAGGGTAATAGAGTGATATTTCATCATGACAGTGATTTCCAAATGATATGGGCAATAGGGTGATTTTTCATCATGACAGTGTTTTCCAAATGATATGGGTAATAGGGTGATTTTTCATCATGACAGTGTTTTCCAAATGATGTGGATAATAGGATGATTTTCACCAAACGATGTGACTCTCACTCATATCTTACCAGTAGAGATAATGTCATGTTCAAGGAAGAAAACCAATACAGAAATAACAGGCGAAATCTTGTTGAAGTGGTAAAATGAAAATATAAAATTTTATTGACTTATTTATTTTATTGTCCTTGTCTGTGTATTTAGTGAAAGGTGTAATGAGGTTTGTATGTCATAAAAAAGAAGTAAATCACTTCATTGTTTGACATAGCAAACTACCATGAAAGGATATTAAACAGGCGTCTTGTCTCTTTTAAATCTTTTCGCGAAAGAGAATGAGTTTGTTTTTTTCAAGCACAAAGTATGTTTCATAGGTGGTGTAAATTGGAGAGGGATAGGGAAGGAAGGTTTATTCTCCTATTTTATTACCCCCCCACACACACACAGTGAAGTGCTGTGAAAGCGAGTTTGTGGTTTTTGTGGCGCTTGACTCTACATTTAAATGATAACTCTAACATTTTTAGACATTTAAAACAACCTGCCTGCCCGCGTACTTAATTCTGGAAAATCCTTGTTGACAACACAACTATACTTAAACATGAAAACAATAAACAAAAATTTAAAATTCTTGAAGCTATATACATAAAACAGTTGAAACCTAACCTGAACAAAATAAACTATGAAATCTTCTCAAATATCCTTAAATGCCTATAATTAATAACAGAAGCCATTGGTTTATACCAACGACTTCCCCTACTTAATACTTCTCATTTTTCACTCTCACATGGTCATGTGTGACATCACAAGCTGCGATGCAATTTTCGCATATACGGGTTTGTCGTTACTTGAAATTTTCATGGAGCAAGAGCAAATATCATTGTTGTTTCATCCGTGTGTTCTTTGATTTATTAAAATTGTCCTCTTTGATAATGGCTTGTGTAAGCCGAAAGTTTAGATTGGATTTTAACATGTATCAATATGGTGTTTTCCTTTCTTCTTTCAATCATAATGTGATATAGGTTATCAGACAATATGAAAGGAACTTACTTAAAATAAATAGACAAATCTTGTCTAAAACATGCATTAATGAAAAATTGCTGCCTAAATATATATATAAGTGAATAAGTCTTATTATTAAATTGATATATATATATATATATATATATATATATATATATATATATATATATATATATCAATCAATAAGTTTTATTAAGGATATTGGTATACTTTCATATACATATTTTAAGCACTTAATAAATTTTTAATCTGACAATATTTTTTATTACTATAAACATTATATTTAGTCAGTAAATCTGTTTAAGTAGTCATCACTGTTTTATTTAACAGTGAAATTAATGTCTAGTGTCTAACAGATCAAAAGTCTTAATAAAGGAAAGGGGCCTCCTGACATGAATCAAATCTTTATTCTGTTTTTACTCTGGAAAACCATTTTGAAATCAAGCATATCTTACCATTAAGCTATGAGAAGCCATGACAGCAAAGCAGTAAGTAGTATAATTGAATCTGTAATGGATTCAAGTACATTATTGGTAAAGTGTAATGACATTGTGACAGCACAAGCCTTTGACAGCTACCAGATAGTACCCTTTACACAATTTCACTCATGAGACTTGGGTCAAACTGTGGCACAATTTTCCTGCACTTCCCAACAGTACCACACACTTAAATAAACACCCCATGTCAATATTATCAGGAAGTTATATATCTGACAAACTGACCTTGGTGAGATTCAAAACTTAGATGTCATAGTCAGAATGCTGAGTACTAACCACCCAGTCATGCACTGAAAGAGTCAGAATGTTTTGTTATAACCACTCAGCCATGCACTGGAAGGATAAGATTACTGAGTTCTAACCATTCAGCCATGCACTGGAAGAGTCAGAATGCAAAATTCTAACCACTGGGTTATGCACTGGAAGTGTCAGAATGCATCCATATATATTTGAAGAGCTCATGTGAGCCTCTCTTTATTCAGGAACATTTTGAAATGTCTTTCATCACCTCTGTAATCGTTATTTTTGAAAAGATCTAAATATAAACCTGGATTGCACACTGGAAAAAGATGTCTGTGAAAATACTGTAATTGTCTACTATCATGTCTGAGTTGTTCTTTGGTTTTTACCAGAAGAATAATTTCCTCATTTAAGTAGAATGATGTTATAGTTAAGTTGATGAATTTTGAACAGCAAGTTGGACATGGCAAATTAGATGAAAGCTGCTAATTTCCAGAAAAATGTAAGACATTTAAAAAAATACATAAAAAAATAAAATTGGTATAATATGTAAAAATCATTTGTGACAAAGTAGGTTTTATAAATACAATAAAGAAAATGAGAAATGCAACAAAAATATGAAAATAAAAAATACTCTGAAACAAATAAATTTCCAACAAATTACAAAAAGAAAAAAAAAAATTATTATTACTAGTAATAGTAAAAGTAGTAGTTCAATTTAATGAAAGTAATCATAAAGATTATGAAGAAATAATTGGGCCAGCTTGGTGGCTGTAATAGTTGTGTATTTGCCATCAGTGATTGTTATGGAGTGATTTCACAGCGGAAGCTTGTATTTGTACTAAGTCGGTCCTAAAACAGGTTCGACGTACAAAACATTAGGAACTTCATATAGTAGGTATGACGCAGAGAAAATCTAGTTGTGGTCGCTGATACTTTAGTATCCGACTAACGGCCATTCGACATCAACTGACTCACCAACTCACTGAGTGACTCCTACTACTCCTACTTATTATAGATGGGAGAGTCTATTAACTATAGAATAGGTGTGTTCCACTATAACAGTGATAGAGTTCAATGTTCAGTGTTCAAGCTTAGGTAAAATCCAGTATTTGAAATACTGATTTTCAGGGAATACAAGCATGTTATGGACCTGAATTATGATGATATTTCATCATTCTAAAAATAACATTGCCATCAGTGATGATAAAAAAAATAAGGAAATTTCATCATTCTAAAAATAACCTTGTCAGCAGTGATGATAGAAAAGAATGATATTTCATGATCCTGACTCTCGTGATTATAAAAATGACCTTTCCACCATGTGGAGGGACCAGTAGACAAGTAGTCAGTAGCAGTACAGAAACACATGCATGCCAGTGCTCAAGGAAGATTGAAAAAAGTCGATTTCAAATGCATCCTCACAAACAAAATTCTCAGAACCAAACCAAGAAAGAACTGACTTTTAAACAAAAGAGACATTAAGAACATTTTTACACACACCATACCAATATTCTGTAATCCACATCACAAAAAAAAATAGAAATTCTTGTTATTTATGTCAACATGTGTCTCAAGTTTTTACTGTTATTATCATTGTACATTTTATGCATTTTAATTTCTGTCATTAATATCAACCCTGTTACACCCAACTTATCAACCCCCATACAGTCAACAAATAATAACAATGGGGAAAATAATATATCATCACCAAACATTACCCACCCCATTACAAGCACCCTACCCTCTCCTGAAGTTTTGTTGTACTTAGACTAATGTCAGGTTTAGCAAATTAATTATTTCCATCCATCATATTTTTCTTAGAAGGCGTTAGTTTATTATGTAAACTTATTTGAAATTGTTTTTTTAGAAGACAGTTGTTTATAACATAAACCTATTTGAATTTGTCTTTCTGAGAAGACTTTACTTTATAATGGCACAAAAATATCTGAATTTATTCAGTTAGTTAAATATAAATATTTTAGCAGAAAAAGTAATGTCTGCTCTGGTTGTTAACTGTTAACAGTTGGCAACTTCTTATTTAAAACTTTATAAATTCATTATTGTTTTTGTACATTGGTAGTTATAACAATTATGTACAGTGTGCAATGGGTAAATTGTTGCCATTTCATATTTTTAATTTTGAGCACATCAAGATAATATATTCACTCTTCAGAGCTTTGTTGTCTTCTTTATATATACACACATTTTGTCCTTTGATCTTGACAATGGCTAAAAGTATGATTGAAAATGTTAGATCCCAAAGTTTTGGATAATACCTAGACTATTTGTATCTTTTCATGTAAACACATTAAAAACACTAATTTATTTTACTAAATTTCAGTTGCTATAACTTTGTGTAAAATATATAAACACATTAAAAACACTATTTTTCACATGAAAAAAGCCAAATTTCAACCACATTTCACTTGTTTTCATGAGTTTTTAAACACTAAATTTTAGTTTCTTGTTGTGATGATATAACCCAACTTCCCCATTCACGATAATGGACGGACTGGTTGCCGATTAAGTACGACCACAGCGGACAGTCAAGAGGTCTTCGTTTGTTAACACCTATTGAGGTTAGCATACTCCCGACTCTGTCTCTGTATTTGACACCCCTACATCCGATTATAAACCTATTATTGAAACCCAACACTCGTGTTACTTTGTTTATTATATCTTGCACGAGATATAACATTTCTATAACTTGTATAATTAAACATGTTAAAAACACTGCTTTTCATATTTGTAAACACTCAAAAAACATTTTTAAATGTTAACAACAAGTTGAAAAACATTTCATTTCCAATTGCTACCTAAATACACATTGGCAGCAATTCAGCTGTTTTCTTTAATTCTTTACAGTGTCTCTTAAGAATATTCCTTGAAATTTTCTCAACACAAAAATGTTCCTTATAGAATAAATATTACTATCTCATTTTGTTTGCTTATTTTCTCAACCAATTAAACACTTTTAGCTTTTGTACATCAACACCAATGCCTTCTCATATCCAAATGACAACCCCTAACTTAATATATGAATAGATGGTAAGAACATGTAGGAATATAAGAACAAAGAATATACAAGTACTCAAGTGATGTGCTTTTGTTATTTGGTAAACTTCTTTGTGTTTCTGTAGCACCAATCTATAAAATCTGATGAAGAATTGTCTTTTTTAAAACTTAAAAGATTCATTCACTTAAAGCCATTTTTAATCATTGATCTGAGGAAAATTGAAAATGAACCAAATAAGAATGATGATAAAAAGATGATAAAAATTATCATAAAAATTAAAGCATACAAAGGAGAAGAAAAGGTGGAAGAGAAAAATGATGATAAAAAAATGGAAAAATATGTGAATAGTGAGAAGGCTGGTGAATGACAATAGGGGAGGTAAAGAAAAAAGGGAGACAACTCTGATAATTATGAGTAAAAAAAAGGATAACAAAAAAAAAAATGAAGGATATTTTTAAAAAAATGATTATGTTGATGGTGGTGGGAATATGAAGAAAATGAAGAAAATATGAAAGCAAAATAAAAAAATTCCAAGAAACAAAAATCAAGAGATAATTATGATAACGAATAACAAAAAAATGCTTATTAAAAAGATGTCGGATAAAAATGTCAGCAGGGTTGAAGATGTTGACATGATGGTGAAGGTAATAAAAGGTAGGAAGAGTTATTTTTTTCTATTTTTATTTATTATTGCTTTTTATTTCCATGACCTATCAATTCTGATTTTACAATACAAGCAGGGGATTTTTTGGTGGGTTTTTTCATATTTCTTTTTCTCAGACATTTTTTATTATTATTTTGTTGACATTTTTTATTACTATTTTATTCTTTCAAGTCTCCATCTTTTTTTTTCTTTTATTGTTACATCTCCATTAGAATCACTTACTTGACTCACTTGAAATGATTTCTTACCATTTCAACCCAAAGTGATGACAAAACTTCAATACCTTCTCCAAGAGATACATTGGAGGCGGGTGGTCGGTCGATTGTTAGTAAAAGCAAGCGAAGAATTACCTCTTTGATGTTAAGCTAAAGTGGTTTTATTGAGCTTTTATAAGAATAGAAAAAAAAGGTGTAAAGACCAAAAAAGTAAAGTAGTCATTCTTGTGAATGAATGAGGTAAGTAAAAGCTGTTAATTTATTGCATCTTAATAACTCTTGAAGAATATAAAATGCCAAACAAAACTAAAATAAGTGTTATGAACGCCTTTCACTACGCTCTGTTTCATTTGAGCAAATACATAAGTGTGTCTGCAAAAATACACCTGTGAATTTATAAATGTACAGAATGCACAAAAGTGAAAATATTTTTTTCTCATAAGCCAACTTTAATCAGAGGTTTTTTTAAAAGTAAAAGCACAAAAGTAATTGTGTGACAAAAGAATCTTATCTTAATGTCATATAAGTTCAGCTTTTATCATTTTTGAGATTACAAACTAAACTGCAGAAAAAAATGCCAGACCTACATTAAGCTGAGTCATAAATAATTTTCGTTTTTGGGAACCATTGTAATGATGAATGTATCACTCTAACTACTAATCATATTTAGTTAAGAAAATTTGGAGAACACTTTATTCTTGACCTTATGCCAAAACTAAGTTATGCATAGTAAACCAAAACAAAATATAGTGTAAATTCTTATATGGATGGTGTGTATTAATAGGTACAAATCTTTTTTTTTCTATGGGCCATGTCACATCAGGACACTGGCGATCATTGCTCTCCACAATTTCCTGCCCTTTGCAGCTTTTCTTCTATGTGCTGTGTCACTTCAGGACATTGGCGATCATTGCTCTCCACAATTTCCTGTTCTTTGCAGCTTTTCTTCTATGCGCCATGTCACTTCAGGTCATTGGCGATCATCGCCCTCCACAATTTCCTGTCCTTTACAGCTTTTCTTCTATGTGCCATGTCACTTCAGGACATTGGCGATCACTGCTCACCACAATTTCCTGTCCTTTGCAGCTTTTCTTCTATGCGCCATGTCCCTTCAGGACATTGGCGATCACTGCTCTCCACAGTTTCCTGTCCTTTGCAGCTTTTCTTCTATGTACCATGTCACTTCAGGTCATTGGCGAACACTGCTCTCCACAATTTCCTGTCCTTTTTATTTTGTCTTTTTGCTACCTTTTCAAAATGCTGTTCTGCCAACCATTTACACAAGGTATTACAATTAGGTAGGTGATGCTCTGCTTTCCTCTCCCCCTCATTTCCTGACTTTTAATTCTCTCAGAATAACCTCATTGTATAGATGAATAAATCCAGTGAAAAAAACACATTCTTGTATTCTACCTTTTACTATTTTTGTATACTTACTGAATTCATTTTTTAATTTTTGCACTCCAGTAGGAGCATACACAGGGGATTAAAGAATAAATTTCTCAACTTCTCTAAAGAATGGATTGAAAACACGTTTACATTTTTTAATATCATAGGAGTCCAAACAAGGCAATAATGCAATGGTGGCAGTTAGAAAAAAATATGTAGTATTTATAGTCAAAGTGTCATAAGTGAGAAATTATTTTTAAAGTTTTCTTCAGGAGAAATATTGTTGGATGATGAACACAGATGTGGGGTTTGTAGGGATATTATTATTCTTGCAAATGAATAAAATAATTATAATATTGAAAATTATAAATAAATTAAAATAAAACAATAATATTTAAACTTTGTTTAAAATAAATTAAATAAAAATAATAAAAATAATAAAATTAATCCCAGCATGCAACAAAAACTGTTCCTGCCAGCAATATGGACAGCCCACCAAAAGACATGAGATTCACTCGCTTTGCCCAAGAACTGTTGGGATGACAACACGTATGTAACTTCCCTCCATGATATTATGGAATAACTTACTCCCTTTTATCACATGAACATTAACACGATTGTAATGTAAAATATACACACACAAATACATAAATAAAATTATATGAAATTGCCATATAATTTGTCATGTCTTCTCTGTATTGTGTATGTTTATTTTTTCTGTTTTTATCTTCATAAAAACAAGCCTGAAATTCTACTACCACTACTCCTATGGTGGGAGTGAATATCCTACAAAATTATGGTGATCACTGATGTGTGCAAGAAAAACATGAATATATCACTGGTTAATCGGACTTTGATGATGAAGCTCTAAAAGTCATTAGTGGAAAGTAAATTACAGTAAAGCACACAGGAATTAGCAAAAATTTGAACACTTCCCAACAGTTATACTCCACCACAAATTAGATCTCTTTCTGATTTACTATACATGTCAGCTGGAAGTGAGTGCTTTCTTTCTTTTTATGTGCCATGTCCTTTCAGGACATAGGTGATCATGGCTCTCCACCTCCTTCTATCCCTTGCTGCTCTCAACAAGTTTCTTTCCTCTGCTTCCTCTCTGAGCTCTCAAAATTTTATCAGTCTTGTGATGTACAGTGGCCGTTAATAATTAAGTATAACTCAAGACTTCAATGTTAAATAAAACAGTATTTAATTACAACCGCAAATAAATACTTAACAAGAACAAAGAAGTAAAAGTCAACCAAAGAGAATTAACCATTTCTATGAATACCTTGTTAGTAACACAGCTCTGCTTCTTTTTTTCTTTTCTTTTTATGTGCCATGTCCTTTCAGGATATAGGCAATCATGGCTCTCCACCTCCCTGTATCCCTTACGGCTCTCAACAAGTTTCTTCCCTCTGCTTCCGAAACTCCACACACAAAGCATGACAACCTGACTCATTCTCCTCTGCTGTTCTCCCACATATTCATTTTATAGTGTGGCTGAGGCCCGGAAATTTGCATAAGCCACAAATTCATCTCACAAATTCTCAAAGCTACAAGATTGCATTTTTCTTAAATTGTAGCTTTTGGATCGGCCATGTTTCCTTCCTTGTACACCAGACATGTACAAATGCATTTTATTCCATAAGGTAAGCCATTTTACCTTCTACAATTGTAATTATTTTGATAATGTTAAGTAAGGATAATTTTTTGGGGATAACAGATGTTAAGGAGTTAGTAAGTAGTATTGTAAGTGTTCTGGGATTGCAAAGGAAATATTTGTCGCAGATTACTTCCACAACGCAAAGAACAAATCACTGTAAGTTCAGACTCGAATATTTGGGGCAGAAAGAAATGCCAAAAATACGATTCGCAGGTACTATCTCACAAATCACAATGCACATAACCAGTCAGAAAAATAACTGACTCTCCGACGAACGCAGTAGCCAAAATACACAAATTTTATTTCTGACCCTCGATTCGAGAAATGCTTTTATCAGCCAAGCATTTTTTCCATTTGTCGACAACTGGGAGAAGATGCCCAATTTTAGCATATTAAAATACTTTTTTAGCGACTCCTGCGATGGGCTTGTTTTTAATTTACATATTCCATTTTCAGCATGTCATGCGGAATACGTGCTCTTTTTTGGGGGGGTAAGAAATTTTCTTTTTCACCACATTTTCCGTCGTAGGATACACGTGACACACTGTCACTTGGTTTGATGAGGTAATTCACCATTCTCTTCACTATAAGTATTTATATCCTTTTTTATTTAGTGTATTGTCATTTTTGTTGTTGTTTATAATATCATTATCTTTTATGCAGGTGTATATTTTATGTCTTTCTAGCATTGTAAATGAAATAATGAGGATATTGGAGGTTTTTTCAAAGAGTTTTCTTTGTATATTTCTTCTTCATGTGAATATTGGGGGCTGCAGATTCTTAGTGCTCTTAAATAGAATCCTATAATATGTGTTTTATCCTGTTACAATGGTAAGATTAGAAATTGATGAGATCACATTTATTGGTAGATTTTCTGTAAATCTCCAACTGAAGTTCGCTATTAGTTCTACGTAGCATGATATCAAGGAAGGGTAAAGTGTTGATAGACTCAGATTCAAAGGTAAGATCTATTATACATATTAGGTGTGTGCACAATTTTCTATTAAGGAAAATTCCTTTTAGCTGTGTATTCAGTCAGGAGTTTTCAAAAATGCAAGTACTGGAAAATTTCACTTATATTGTATAAATGCTTTTTTTTCTATTTACATTATTTTTATTTGTTTAGAAAAAAAAGGCAAAAAGGACTGAACAGTTATATAATATCAGTTCATCTATATGACAGTGAAGAAGAGACTTGAAGCAACAGAAATGTGTTTCTACAGAAGGATGATAAGAATACCATGGAGTAAACATATGAGCAACAACAAAGTTTTAGAGAAAATACAAACAGAAAGGATACTTATACTGAACTAGTTCGAAAGTAAAAATACAAAGAACTTATTTTTTCATTCATTATTCTAATAGTTTTCTTCTTTTACATTACACTTTACTAAATTACTAAAAATTGGTGGCCCTGTGATTACACATCACCTACCACAAACTAAATATAGAGAAATCAAACTAGTGAACATCTTCTAGGTATCTACAATACAAACTTCAACCACAAGCTCAATCTATGACTTATTTTTTGGTCTAAAGGAAACATCAGAAAGAGTCAGTTGACGTTTCTAGGGCACATAATAAGGAAAGAGGGCTGGGAAAATTTGATACTCACAGGACAGATTGAAGGAAAAATGAACAGAGAAAAACAATGTATCATCTACTTAGCAAGCTTGACTAAATGGATGGTGGAACAGGGTTTAGGAGGAATAACAAAAAAGACAAAATTTATTAAGAGTTACAAAGGACAGGAAATTGTGGAGAGCCATGATTACCAACATCCTGATGAGACATGACACATAGAAGAAGCTGGTAGAATAAAGGAAATAAATAGTCACTGCATTCTAAAATTTTTATTAAGAGCAACAAAAGACAGGAAATTGTGGAGAGCCATGATTGCCAACATTTTGATGGGACATGGCACATAGAAGAAGCTGATAGAACAAATGGAAATAAATGGTTACTACATTCTAAAATTTTTATTAAGGGTGACAAAAGACAGGAAATTGTGGAAAGCCATGATCATCAGCATTTTGATAGGACATGACACAGCTGATAGAACAAATGGAAATAAATGGTCACTACATTCTAAAAATTTTATTAGGAGCAACAAAGGACAGGAAACTGTGGAGAGCCATGTTCGTCAGCATTTTGATGAGACATGGCACGTAGAAGTAGAAGTTGATAGAACAATGGAGATAAATGGTCACTACATTTCTAAAATTTTGACAGTTAAATATTTAAAAGACAAATAAATTTTGTTGGCTTTTGACAAGGCTCTTTCTTAAACATTAACTGAAGCTGTGTACGTTACCTCCATTTGAGGTCCTGATTTAACACGAAACATTTAAATGATGTAAATATTAGTCACACTTGATAGAAGATCAATAGCCTAATTATTCAAGAGACTAATTCAAATGACAAGATTTACTTGGCCTTTCCTTCTCTCATTGAAACATTAATCTAGACTTTTTAGAAGGTAGCCATGGATTAGACACTTCCTGCTCTCAAATTAAATATCAGACTGTGTAAAACATTAATTTTATTTTGGGCACATTGTCTCCAGTTCACAGCGAAACAAATTGGATTTCTAAATTTGAAAAAAAATATGCCAGCCAATTTGCAACAAGAAATGGTCTGATTGTAGTCACCATCTCATCAAATTGTTGTAGCCATCTCATTTGAAATTAATGACAGTTATTTTAATCAAATCTTATCAGTCACATTATTTTTTTTTAAATTTGACAACTTCAATTTTATTTCCGTGGCTGTACAAAAATAAAATTTATTAAACAAAAAATACTTTGCAAATATATTGAGTGTCTCTATGCATGCATACATCGAACACCCTATTATTGGTCTATAGGAATTAAAGCCTATATATATTTTTCAACCAATAAAATCACATATAGAAGGTTTGTTGGATAAACAATCATTACAAGGGTAAATACTTACTAAATACTTGCGGACATAGATGCAGACATACCACATGTTATATTTGGTCCATTAAGAAAATAATAACTCTCTTCACAACTGCCACAAATTTGAGAAAAAAAATTTTCACAAGCCAGTGTGAAATTATTTTTTAACCAATGAAAACATTGTATTCAAAAAATTTGTACCTATCTGAAATTAGATTTTGAATCTATGGATATAAAAATAGAAGCATACTCCTTCTCAAGGCTCAGAACAGTTACAGAGACCAGTTTGATCTACATGCAGATATGCACACAAGCACCCACAAACAAGCACGCAATGCAAGAGATACAGCCACCAGATACCAACTAAGGCCTTATCCATGCATATAATAGAAGGGATTAACCAGCAGCTGCTGACTATTAATATATTAGAATGATTGTCATAAAGTAAATCTCTTCACAAATTTCACTGCATGTGATATTGCTGTTGTATATTTCTGAATGTTATTTCAACTGATGTTCTGCTTCTACTTTTCCTTCAGAAAATAACCTTTTTCAATTTTCATTTAAAAGACGCATTGTTGTTAAATGATTGGAATCCTTACACTCAGATAGCAACAAAAACTTGAGTAGCTGGATCTCAACAGTGCTGACCAATGATGATTAAAGAACATTTCCCCCAACAGGTCTTTAGGGCACAGGATGTCCAGCAGCAGCTGCAATTGACATGTTACTGCATACATGATAAACACCAATGAGGATGACTCATTGCGACTACTCAGACTAATGTTTTTCGCTGACATCAAGTGGAAAGATTATATCACTGTCACATCTGTTGCTTATGTTATATATTTAGAGATTCTTCATAAAATACATAAGAATAATCTGCAATATTATCAGTCCTGTCCTAGCATCTCAGCTTCAGTCACTTTCCAACTGTAGTAATGTAGCTTCCCTGATCTTTTTTGTATAAATATCTTCATGGTAATTGTTCTGATGAGCTTTCCTCTTTGTTACCATGAATTTACAAATTTAAGTGTACTACTAGATTAGGATACCATGGACCAAACACATGAGCAATAACAAGGTTTTAGAGAAAATGGAAACAAAAAGGTAACTTATACTTAACATCAGGAAGAGGCAGTTGAAATTTCTGGGGCAAGTAACGAGGAAGGAGGGCATGGAAAATCTGATACTCACAAGACAGATTGAGGGAAAGCCGGACAGAGGAAAACAGCAAATAACATACTTGATGGATGGTAGAACAAGGTTTGGAAAGGTAAAACATATTAAGAGCTACAGGAGACAGGAAGATGTGGAGGGCCGTGATCGCCTACGTCCTGAAGGGACATGGCACATGAAAGAAGACTAGTTTAGCGACAAGGTCTCATCCTCTTACAGTTGAAATGGCTAGATGTAACCACAAATTCTATGTTAACAGTTTCTCCTCTTGCACTTTTGACTTGTGTAATTCTCTTCTAACTTTCCAGACAAATTTGATCTTTAAAAATTTAAATGAAATGCCATCTTCTTATCTTCTTAATTCCTGTTCTTTTATTGTTTTGCTCTCCTTGTTTTTCTTTTTTTCATATTCTTTAACGCTCAGCAACCCCTTTGTGTCTTAATGGCTTTCTTGCTATACTTTGTGGTGAAATATTTAAAAAAAATTTTTTTTAAAGGCAATTCACCCCAAGCAAGTTGAAAGTGCCACTAGCACGCAAGGGGTTACAGAGGATTGAGAACAAGAGTAAAGAGGCGTGTTTGAGGAAAGGATACAGAGAAGGACGGGGAACAAGCTCAAGGTAATACATGTCAATTGACATTACACTTGAATATTGTTTGGGGAACAACCTCAGGGTGTCAGATGTTGATTGACGTTACATTTGAATATTTGAAGATTATAGTCATCGGGGAAACAAGTAAAGGAAACATAGTTTCACAGGCGAGAAGTGCAGGAGAAGACACTGTTTGAGAAGAAGAGATTGTTACATTTAACCATTTTGACATCTGAGAGGATGGGTCCAAGATGTCAGCCTGGTAGCTCATTTAAATTCATGTAGTCTGGGAACCAGTGATAGTAGCTCGTTGGAACAGTTGCCGTGAAAATATTTGTAGAAGAGACAGAGGGAGGCCACAGCATGTCTGTGGGATAGCGATTGTAGACTAGATGCCAGATCAGGACCTATCATCTTGCATATTTGTCTCTGGATTTTGTCAAGGACATTGAGATGTACAGCGGGAGCACCAGACTATATATAACAGCAATAAAAGTGGAATCTATTATCCATCTTCTGTGATTTTCACCTGCCATGCCAGAGGACACCAATGTACCACACAATCCTCTTAAGTGTGCCAGGAAACATTGAAGAAATCATGAAAAAACACCAGGCACAGATTTCACACTAAATAAGCTGTACAAATAGTTGAATAAAAACAATGAAATAAAATCATTTCATATTTGGGTGTTTTTTTTTTTAATCTATGGTTTTCATTCATAACATTTAAATTTTGTGAAGTGTGAATTTATTTTGTGTCCACATTTCGTGTTTGTATTATGTGTTTGAGTCTGTGTATGTATGAATGACTAATGACTGCTGAATAATTCATCGAATTTTAATTTCGTTTCAAATGGAATCATTGTTATTATTTAATATTTGGTTATATATCCTCATCTTTCTTGTTTTGTTCATTGATATTGCAGTCTCTGCGTTATCTGGCTTTAGAGAATTGGTAAATTCTGGGAAGGAATAATATAACAATTGGATGAATTAAACAGAGAACATAAAATGAAAACTTGTGGCAATGCTTAAGTATAGAATTCCAAGTTTTGTTTAATACAAAGACACCATTTTTTTTTCTTTCATTGGATAGAAACGGAGTTGTCTTCCCTTGACAAAACTCAAGGCAGTAAATGTGCTATTTGACTTGCAAAGGCAACATAACTTTTATAACTCTTGTTCATCATTGCTGAGCCAAGCTCCACGAATCGCCAAATCCCACGACCAAACAGCAAAACAATTTTACCCGAGTCAATTGATAAACCAGCAGCAGCAGCACCACCTCATAATATGTAAATGCTCCTCTAAGCAGAATTTAGCATCATTTTCAATTTCAAGTGATCTATTTTTGTTTACTCCTAGGTATGCCATTAATTAAAAAGGTTGAGAAATGCTGTGTTACTACTACTAATGTTACTAGGCAACATATTTGCAATGTTACCTTGTAATGTTGTAGGCCCATTGTGGGAAATCTATAAAAATGTTTTGGCAGCCTCTGTTTTTCATGGCAGAAACATTGTAGCAATGTCATTTTGTTAGCCGAAATAGTACAATCCCAGTGGTGATACTTTAATAATAATTAACAACAATAATTAAGTTTAGTGATAATTAGCATTTGCTAATAATATTTCTGTAAAAAGGAAATAACTTGACACTGAGTAGGGCTTCTAAATGTAGTAATTAAGTGAGTATAACTAGATTTTATTTTATCTTGCTTGAGGGTCTCTCTGGCCAAATCAATACAGTTATCCCTCTTCTTTTATGCACTTTGTAGACACCCCTTCAGGACATTGCCAATCATGGCTCTCATAATTTACTCTCAGTCTACCCAGCGAGCAAAATAAAGGGTTCAGTTCGACATTGCAACCATCTGACGAAGGCCAGAGTATACAACAGTCGAAACTGTGGCAACAGAGATGAGGACAATAATCTGAACAATGTAAATAGTATACATAATACCTCATCTCAGAAATATAGACAGATATTGAATGGGACTTGAGATTGAATGAATAAAGAGTAACTTTAATAAAATGATAGATAAACTAGTACAAAAGTAATAAGTAGAATGAACTTTTTTTTTTATTCATTATTCAAATAATTTTCTTCTTTCACATGACATTTTACTAAATTACTAAAAATTAGTGACCCTGTGACTACACAACACCTATCACAAACTAAATATAGAGAAATTGATCTATTAAACATAATTTGAATATCTACAATACAAACTAAATTCAACTACAAGCTCAACTTATTACTTCTTTTTGGCTTAAAGTAAACTTATACTTAACATCAGGAAGAAACAGTAGAAATTTCTAGGGCACATAATGAAAAATGAGGGCTTGGAAAACCTGATACTTACAGGGCAGATTGAAGGCAAAACAGGTAAAAGAAAACAATGCATAACATGATTTGCTTGAGTAAATTGATGGTGGAACAGGATTTAGGAGAAATGACAAAAAGACAAAATTTATTAAGAGCTACAAAGGACAAGAAATTGTGGAGAGCCATGATCACATATGTCCTGAGGAGACATGACACATTATGAAGTAGAAGGTCTTTAATACTGAAAACATACAAGTTTGAGGTAAATCAAGGCTTTTATTGATATCTCTGGTTTCTATTTGCAGGAACTTTAAAAATATACTCATTGTTAAACTATTTTGATTTCTAAATTGCTATATGTGAAGCCATATTGTCTGTGTTTATTTTGAATGATTTCAGTGGTCTACACTGTGAGTATTATGGGATTCTCTTTCTTTAGAATGTTACAAAACAAATTTAGTTTCTTCATTATTCCCTGTCTTCTATGCACACAAACACACACACATACATTCATACATACATACATAAAAAAACACACAAAGGAAAAATAATAAAAATATTCTATGCATACACACAGATGGGTGCACATGTGTGAACACACACACACATGCATACACTATGAAAAAAAATTTGCACCAATGAAAAGTGCATATAAAAAAGAAAACTCAGGAAGTATAAGCAGTCAATTGCTGATACCCATTAATGAGTGAATGGTGTAGTTCATGGAGGTTTTGTCTATGAGTTCGGATGCTGAAGGTAACATTAATCAGCTAAGTGATAAACCTTTTACTTATATATATATATATATATATATATATATATATATATATATATATATATATATATTATATATATATATATATATATATATATATATATATATATATATATATATATATATATATATATATATATATATATATATATATATATATATATATTTCTATATATATATATATATAATTATATATATATATATATATATATATATAATTATATATATATATAATATAATATAATAAGTATATATATTATTAATTATTATATATATATATATATATATATATATATATATATAAAACATTAGAAAGCATATAATCAACGATATATATTATTATATTATATTATCGACGAGGATCAACTTGCACTATGGATTAACAGTATTTTAATGCATATATTATGCTTCTAGCGATGAATGTCCAATAATCGCATTAATACTTCTGATTGATTCTATGTGATTATTTCTTTATATATATATATATATATATATATATATATATATTATAATTTAGGCTCTACTTATGTATTGAGCACTGTTTTTAAAAAATAAAAACAAAAATATTTACCTAACGTGTTATTTCCTATTTTTCTATATATTTGCACACACACAAACACACACGTATATATATATATATATATATATATATATATATAAGAGAAAAAGATTAGATGGAGTAAAAATCCACAGTTTTGTAGCATTTACTTTTTAAAAAGTGCTCAATACAAAGTATAGCAATATATTATTATAATATTTTTATTATAAGAGATTATAATAAAAACATTTTAAATCACTACACAAAAGCTTTCATGTTTCAATACTATGATTTTACTTACTCAGGCAATGGTTGGTAACTGGTGATTTTACATACATTTTCCTCCTACTGGACATTCTGTTTTAATTCTACAATTACAGGTGGGCTTATTCTCTTGTGATTCCTTACTATGAAATTTCTTAAGAAGTTGGTTATTGTAGGCATTGATGATTTTCTCCACATTACCAATGCAAGAGTAACTAATTTTTACTGTCTTCCTATTGAAGATTTTCATTAATGGATTAATATTATTAAAGTGTTTGTCAATTAATTTCAGGAAAAAAACTGCCAATATTAATGTTGGATAGATTGCAGTGGATTGAACCATATATTTTCCTTTTTCTCTTCTTAGATTTATTGGATGTATTGTTCTTCAACACTTCATGATAATCTAATCTTTGTGCAAACATACTTTTGTAACGTAGGTAAGGTTACTGAATAGAATAATCAAATGAAGGTTGGTAATGAACAATAATACTTAAGACATGAACAACACATATAAGATTCATCAGCAGCATTCTATTTACATTACTCTACAAATATCCCTTGTGCATAATTTGCTCTAAGAAATGAAGGAATAAATAATTTTTACAAAATTATCACAATAGCAAAGAGGATAGTAAAAATGATCAATAATTAATTTTTTTGAGCAAAAAGTATTTATCCTGGAAAAAAAATCTAAGGCATGCATCTCTTATTTGCCACACTTCATAATTAAGACCACTACATATGGAGTTATCCACATAATTTAGTCGGTGCCAGTGACAATGAACTAAGAGTCTTTTATTTTTCCATTGTTAATTAGCAAATGACATTACATTGAAATATATGTCTTCTCTTCACACACTGCTCTGACTAATAACTGGTTTCCAGCAATGATGTTTAGTCTCTGGTGTGTAAATCACTCCCTTGAGTGGTTAGTAGCACATTATTGATCATCTCTCAGTTGCGTCTCTGTCCTTGGGCAGAGTGCACTCAGCAACTGAGGAAAATTATACTTAGAAATGCCCAACCCTGGGGAACAGTTGCCCAAGGCTGCACCCTCTCATTGCACCAGAGAGAGGGATTGGTGCTTGCACCTAGTCCAGTGCAACTGATGGTTGCAGGAGCTATTGTCAGTTTTTGTTCCTTGCCTGGGTGTATGCGCTTGGGTTTCCACCTTAAAAAGACCACAACTCATCATAGACAGAGTAAATACCTAGTCTCTGGGGAATGGCCATCATTGTAATATTGGCACCCACACCCCTCGTATTTTTTTTTATAAGAGCTTTCAATCTCCTAGACTGACTGCAAATATAGATATGGAGCCGAGTTTATCCCTTTGTGCTATTTAGCCATTGGCACTACAAGAAGGTACCCCTGCCCCAGTTCTTGCTTATAATCCTGCTGGGTGTCTAGCCATGCTTCTCTTCAGAAAAGCTTATGGTTATATCACGTTGAAACACCAGATCTTGCATGTTAAGCAACATCGATCATCATACCTAGATGAGTGACTGTTTGGGAATACCAAATGCTGTACACTTGAATGTGTGGATGGTGTAAGTGAAGATGGTTATGAGTTAGAAATTGGAGAGCTGAGTTCCAGTTCCAGGTGGTTTTGTTTAGAGTCTCTTATGCACAAATATCATTAGGAAAGGTATGAATTCACCTCTTCTCCCCCAGCTATGGCTTAATTAGTAGGACTTGTATCAGTAAATCATTAATATCACCAAAACATTCTTACAATCTAAAAACATTTTCTGGCTTTAATTAACCTGTGAAAAGTTTGATAAGCAGTAAAAAACAAATCAATTGAACAATTCTCTTGAGAAAAGCCTGGTGGGGGAACCGGTTTAGTCTCCCAGTAACTGAACCATCCAGCAGGCAGAACTGGATTATATGGTACCTTTGATTTGACATAATAAATATGAAAGCAGTTTTAGTCAAAAACAAATTTGTAAAAATCAAAAACTAATTTATTATTTTACAATAAGAAATAATTTTTTAAATTTAAATACTTACTCTTTACAATTTACTTATATTAGTTTAAAGGATAAATAAAAGCCAAATAAAATGAATAAAGAGTCCTATATTTAAATAATTTCCGAAATTACAATTTCACTTTCTAAACATTAAAGTTTTTTATTTTTTTATTATTATAATGGGAGTGCGAGGAAAGTGAATATTTCTAATTTGTATCTGTCCATTCTAAGCATCACTATATCCATGATATACCAATACCTTGTAATGGGAGAGAGATATAGTAGAAATATTTATTCTCCCATTTGTATTTCCCTAGTTATGGGCATTATCAATGATATAATAACACCATAGTTCATGAACGGAATGGAATGGATGAAAGGAAAAATAATAATAAACATGCTTTGTTTGCAAAGAGACTGTTATATTATTAATACATACACAAAACTATATATATATATATATATATATATATATATATATATATATATACTGTCCTCTCCAAACATAATGGAACAGCAAGGCCAATTCTTTTGTTTTCATTGTTCACTGAAGATATTTGGGCTTAAAATCAAAAGATGAATATAAGACAAAAGTTCAAAATTTCAGCTTTTATTTCCTTGTATTTACATTTAGATGTGTTAAACAACTTAGGACATATCACCTTTTGTTTGAAACCACCCATTTTTAAAGTGAGCAAAACTAATGGAACACATGACTGACAGGTGTTTGTTGCCCAGCTGTTGCCTTTTAGATTGATTTTTTAAACATTAAATAACACTGGCTTACACTTGGTTTTAGCCTTTGGTTTCACCTGTAAAGACTGTATTTCTTGTTAAAAAGTATAAACTAATATGAGAACGTGAGAGCTTTCTATGGAACAAAAAAAGTCATTTTGAAGCTGAGAAAAGAAGGAAAATTCATCAGAGCTGTTATAAAATAAAATAAGACATATCTCATCTGATTTACAGGCAAATAAACTAACATACTCAAGAGTGAGAGCCAGATGTGAACGGGACAAAGCCCCATCACAAAATGACCACTATCTTCGTTTACGCATGTTCCCGATGCACGAGTTCCAGTCGAAAAATAAAATGATATTTTAAAGTGTTTCTATTTTCCGACCAATAAAAATGCTTCCCTCCTAATTATACTCGCTTCGTTTTTCAAGCCTGTTAAGCCATAATAAAACACCATAAAAGGGGTCACATGGAAGTACAACAGCAGTCAACAGGAGGCCAGGGAAGAGACCTGTCATGGTCAAGCTGAGCGGTCAGCAGCAGTCAGCAGGAGGAGCGCCAGCACCAACCAGTGTGAACTACTATGAGAGATCAACCCAGATTTGAAGCCAGCTTATGAATTTTACCACAAGGTAGCTGTCCCAAACCCACACATTCCTGTTGAAATAAATCACGTAAATCTATTTCTGCTGTTGTCGTATTTCTTTCTTGTAACCATACACTTGTCTATAACAGAGCCATTGGACAAACATTGGGCATATCCAACAGAACAACTTGTAATGTCCAGAAAAAGAAAGAAACTACTGATATACTGAACAAAAGACATAGAACAAACCAACTGTATTAAATAGTTTATCAGACCAATATTCTTTAGGGAATTGTATTTCTACTCTGACTTCCTCATTTTGACCTTTGAGGTCAGGTACAGGAAAACAAAGGAAGTTGATTTTGATTGGCTAAAACTCGCATGGGAATGTTAGATAGAGAAAGGGATTTTACACATCAAAGAATATAGACATGTTATTTTCATGTCTGATAAACTTGCACCCCAGTGGGGGCTGAGGGAGCAACCCCACTGGCTAGTTAGAAGATATACGTAGTTAATAAAATAATAGCTATGTTTTCAAATTCCCTTTGTTGATGTCTCTTTTATCTTCAAACCAAAAACATTTCACTACCAAAAACATTTTGCCATCCAACCGAGAGAAGAGAAAGAAGAAAGAGGAGAAAGAAAAAAGAGAAAAGATATACAACAGTGTATTAATTGACACCGTCACCAAAGACCCACCCCACAATGAGGTGGTGTATGCAACAACAGCAGTTGATGATAGAAACATTGTGAGATCTGTGAGGAAAAACCCCAAAACAACAGTCAGTGACGTCACCAACAGCCTCCACAGTGCATGTGTGAAGGATTCCCAATGTACCATCCGAAGAAAACTTCTAAAGCTGAAATAGAGGTCATACCACTCATCAGAAATAAGAATCTAAAGGCCAGATTGGAATTTACAAGGAAGTATAGGGATGAGTGACAAAAGTTCTGGAAGAAAACTTTATGAACTGATGAGACAAACATTAATTTCTATGAAAGTGTTATCCCCACCCATAATAAGTAGGAGTAGTAAGAGTAACGTGGGAGTCGGTCAATGGGTCGGTGAGTGAGTCGATGCCGAACGACAGTTAGTCGAATACTGAAGTATCAGCGACCACAACTAGATTCCTCAACGTAACGTAACGTTTTGTACGTCGAACCTATTTTAGGACCGACTTAGTATAAATACAAGCCTCCACTGTGAAATGACTCCGCAACATTAATTTGGCTATCAGGATGAGATCAAATTAATGTTCTAATTCCAGCTATCTCAGTTCCTTAATTCTGACAATCCTGACATAAACTACTATTGGCTACCAGAGACCCTTACTTCTTGCCACCACAGACCCAATATCTTTCGGCATTTCCTTTTTCTAACTTTTCTAACTTCCATCCCTAATGGATGAAACACAACCTAACTATGGCACCTGGTTGATCTCAACGTTACAGGGATCTGCGTTACAACACAAGCCCTGAACTTCCGGCTACACAATGGTCCCTACTTCTGGCATCTCTATCTCAACCTAACTCAACAGGTTGATCTGCATTAATGGACCTGCTTACAAGCCCTGAAAATCTGGCTACACTGTGGTCCCTACTGCTGGCATCTCACCTGGTTGATCAGCATTGTGGCACCATTTACCGAGGCAGAAAAAGAAAAGAAAGAAAAGAAGGAAAAAAAAGAGGCGAGACCCAAAACGTGGATGATAAGCAGAACACCACGGCTAAGAGACAATGGTTAAAGGATATTTTGATAAGTAACAAATGGCGAAAGAGTGTCATTACAATGACAGGGAAATTCTGAGTGGATAAAGGAATCAGGTGTGTTTTGGCGACGGCTGTGTTATCTGGGATGCGTAAACAAACTGCTGGTATGAGAAGGCATCTGATTATCAACCACTGGCCAAAGAAAAATCCAAATGAAAATGTTATTTCGATAAGTGACGGGAAACAGGTGGACTAAAGGGCTTTGGATAGATATGAAAAATTAATTGTGTCAAAAACCGCACACGATGTGTCCACTGACCGATTTCTTTCGACGGAACATCTTTAGCCTGCGATAATAAAATTATGTTATCAGAAATATGTACCGAAAGGAAATGAATGGGAACTTAGAAATGTTCTTTTCGGGGTGACGTCTGGTCGTGTTAAAAAGGCCACCCATTCTGATAATTAGCGATAAGATGAGTGACGAAGCCCAGGTGTAGAACAAGAGTTATGACCACCGTCGTTTGCAGCTAGAGAAAATGATAACTGCGATTAAGAGGAAGAAAAGGAAAAGAAAAGATAATTTTTTTTTAGTTAAGCAAGATATTTTTTTCCTGAAACAAAGCCGCGACATCATTGGTCGAGTGGTGATCACGTGACGCACGAAGGAGGCTGTCGCCGCCCATCCAGAGGATAGGTATGAGAAGCTGCTACGAAGAAGTGGGGAGGGCAGCTCACGCCCCTCTGAAATATGGTGAGAAGGTGGGAGTAAGAAAAGGCTCCCAAAAATGGAAAAGAGTGGAAAATTCCTAACCAGAAATAAAAGAGGTGGATATGTATTTAGAATTATCGAGGAACCCCCGACGCCGTCAAACCCACCCCGGTTTTGGTCGGCGTCCATATAAGCGAAGCCGCAGCAAGCAGAAATCAGTTGAGTTCAGTTCAGCAGAGTGGAGTTGCAGCAGAGAGTTCGAAGCTCTCAGTGGAAGTTGGTTCCGCCTCGCAGATAGCTGACTTGAAAGATTCACGCACATTCAGGACTCCTCTTCAATCCAAGAACAATTATTTTGAAGAGCGACTTAGATCTAGACCACCAAAATAAGGTTTTTTTCGACTTTCGTCCGAAGACACACCAAAAAACCAATTTCTTAAAGAGCAAACAACTTGAAGCGTTAAAACTCGCCTAACGGAAAACAACGTGTCACAATCCATAGAACGGGTCGGAGATAGACGCAGTCCTATGTATCGAACAACTAGACATAAAGTTTGTTATCTTTTCTTTGATACCTTGAACTTTTGAGTTTTCATTTTATTTTCTTTTATGCATATTTGTGTGGTGTCACCCCGTTGAACCCGATTTGCATTACGGCCCCAACTCCTGATTGATCTCGTCTGCCTAAGATCAATTCACAACGTGGGTAGGCAGACTGGAGATCAATGCAGTTACTTTGGTAACCAGGCGTTGGAAGCGAGTTGGGAACGACGAGGCTGATATCAAATCTAACCAGATTCCCACCCGAATCACCAAAAGGTTAGAACGTCACATTTGGGTGCCGCGACCGATACCAAGCCAGTTAGACGACAGGCGGACGTCACGTTTGGAGCGGCGACACCCGAACGGAGCAGCGAGGAGCGAACAGCTGGCGCCGCGGCGAGGACGTCACAATTGGTGCCGTGGTAGACCAGGATAGGACGTCACAGTTGGCGCTGCGACCAGGGGACGACGTCAGAGCATTAATGGACCTGCTTACAACAGCCCTGGACTTCTGACTACGCATTGGTCCCTGGTTCCAGCTTTCCTGTCAACATAACTCACCTGGTTTAGGAAATTGCTGCATGCATACTGTCTGGACTCATACTCCATACACTTTGGTTAAAGACTACAGAAGGTCCACCATTTGACTTAACTAGCAACTACTCATCGCCATCATTGGATATTTAAATTGAACCTTCTTCTCATGGCTATATTGTTCAGACTTCAAATAACCCACCCCATACACTTATGGAAGGTTCATCATTGGACTTAACCAGCAACTTTTCAACACTTTCGCCGGACACGTGAACTGAACTTTTGACTTACATGCTAACTTAACTTATACGGACTCTACTTTTAACATTTAGTCACAGTTATATTATCTAGATCTTCTAGCCAGTTATTATTTTTCAATTTACTTAATTCTACTTCATTACTTGATTCATTGTTCGTTCATGTTCCTTCAGTTAAAACACTACTTTTGTATATGATAAAAATAAATTTTGTATTAATTTTAAGTTTGTCGTTTGTTGTCCTCTTGTTAATGTGTCAGATTCATGTCTTTTATTTTTAAAATGTTAGTGGGCCTCTTGTGACTTCTAAACCTCATTTGAGCACACAGGCCATATTATAACGCCCCCCACCCCAGCACTTCCAGGGGCTCCACTACATGTCCTCGGTGAACAAAAAACAAAGGAATTAGCCATGCTGTTAAAATTACTTTTGGGGAGGACTGTACATATATACACATGTCCCATGCAGACAATAATATATCATATATATCACACAGCAAAGCAAAGTGTAAGGAGAAACAAAAGGAATGGTCTTACATATAATATGGAGATATTCCTGTGCCTGGAGAAGCCATTTTTAGGATTCTAGATTCAAATGGGCTTAATTCATCTATCTCGCTGGCAAACAGGAAGCAGTAAGTCTCCGTTTTTCCCAAATTGAGGTCTGCGAGCTAGAGTTTCAATCTATATCTGGGAAAGATATATTCCTAAAGTAAAACAGCACTATGGACTTGTATTCTGTTGGGGAGACAGACTTAACACTCGTGCATGCTGAGAAAGATTTGAATCAACCCACAACAAAGAAAAAGCAAGAAATGTTTTTAAATATAAAACTATAAAATATTTTTATTTTCCCATTTTTATAATTTAATTTTTCTCAGCATGTACAAGTGTTAAAGTTCTTGTGTTAAAGTTTATGTTAAGATGAAAAGAAATGTGATTTCTTTGTGTGTATATATGAAAAATAGAGGCAAAAGAGAACGTCAGAAGGAAAGTGTAAGTGTCTATATTTCTGAGATGAGATATTATGTACATTATTTACATTATTCGGACTATTGTCCTCATCTTTGTCGCCATATTTATTACAACGTTTCGGCCGTTGTACACTTCGACCTTCTTCAGGTGGTTGGAATGTTGAACTGAATCCTTTTATTTCACTCATTTGGGTAGACTGTTCTAGTTCCATGTGCCATGTTTAATGGATGTCAGTTATCTCCTGTTAATTTCCCTCTGAAAGTTCTCCACTGCTTTAACTGGGTATTGAACTCACACTCTTTGGGTCCTGTTACTGGATCTAACTAATGCCTTTATCCACTGTGCCATGTATCCTTGAGGGCATCTGTGTATGAATTTCTGGGTATTATAAATCATTTTTTTTTACCAGTGTTCATATTGCAATTTTTGCTGTTATCATTTCATGTTTTTTAAAATAGCTCATATTGCAATTTTTGTTGTTATTATCACTTTTTTCTGGCACTCCTTATTACTGGTTCCCATATTGTATTCACCAACCTGAAGAAGGCTGGAGTGTACAACGGCCGAAACATGGTAATAAATATGGCGACAATGATGAGGACAATAGTCTGAATAATGTAAATAAGGAAAGTGTAAGTGTCACATAGCTTAGTGAGGAAGACTGCATGTGTCATGTAGCTTAGTGAAGAAGAGTGTATGTGTCACGTAGCTTGGTGAGAAAAAGTGTAAATGTCATGTAGCTTGGTGAGGAAAACGGGTGAATGAGTAAGGGAATCATTTTTAAGTCACACTGGCCATCATGAATTGATGTTGCATGTATCCATTTCTATCTCCTCACTATTTTTGTCTGTCTAGAGACTTAAACACCCTTCAAAGGGAACATGAAGCATGTGTTTTTATTGATGGAAAAATGTTAAATATGTTTAATTAATTTATTAACCGGAAGGATGCGCAAATCCTCCAACTCAGAAATCATTTTTTGTCGTTTGATGATTGACTGTCTTGGTGTTTATTTCCATGTTCTTTTCACAAATCCCCGCCTTAGATTGAAAGAGCGAGATAGAGTTATTAATGAGTGTATGATATTTGAGAAAATGCTTCCAGTCCTCCAAACAAACAGAGATTGGTCAGGTCAAGGAAAAAAAAAGCAATAGCACTTACCTTGAATTTCGAAATATATTACCACTTTTGTGTGATGTATAACTGTCTGATATCATGGAAGGTAAATTTAAAAATAATCAAAGAGATAAATTTCCTTTCCTTTCATTCAACTTCAGGAATTACCTGGTAACCCTGTCAGATGACCACTATAACTATAAAGGGTTAGTACAGAAAATAACAATACAAGGTAAGTATACTGCTCCTCTCCCTGCCTGACCAACAGTCAATTTCTCTACAATTATTAATATGTTATGTATGTTTTGTAATGGTTGTGACAAATGACCTTCATAATGAATTTGGTCACTCTCTCTATTTTCAGCTGATGAATTATCCATTGTTTGCTGTGAACCTCATCTAGAGTTCTTATTAGTTGAAGCTGGCTAGCTGGTTAGTTGAGGATTTTCTAGTATTGAACGGTCTCAATTCAATCCATACATTTTTTACTTTACAAATGTGCTAGCAAGAAAAAACAACAAAAAAACTGAGAATATACAAAGGCGATATTTTGGTCAACAAACAATTTTTAGTATATTGTAAAAAGAATCACAATACTATTTAAATTATTCGGACTATTGTCCTCATCTTTGTCGCCATATCTATTACGTTTCGGCCGTTGTATGCTCCAGCCTTCTTCAGGTGGTTGGAATGTTGAACTGAATCCTTTTATTTCACTCATTGGGGTAGACTGTTATCGTTCCACGTGCCATGTTTAATGGATGTCAGTTATCTCCTGTTAATTTCCCTCTGAAAGTTCTCCACTGCTTTAACTGGGTATTGAACTCACACTCTTTGGGTCCTGTTACTGGATCTAACAAACGCCTTTATCCACTATGCAATGAGGACATCTATGTGTGAATTTCTGGGTATTATAAACCTAATGTCTTCAGCAACCATTTTTACCAGTGCTCATATTGCAATTTTTGCTGTTATCATTTCATGTTTTTACAAGAGCTCATATTGCAATTTTTGTTGTTATTATCGCTTTTCTCTGGCACTCCTTATTACTGGTTCCCATATTGTATTCATTTCTATGCTTGGTTGGCTCGGGAGTTTTTTGAAATCTTGTAGTTTGTTGTTTAATTAACTTTAAACTCAATATGTAATCATTTCAGCTCCCGTTTCGCTATTTCGTCTTTGTATTTACTGGTGTGTGTGTAAGTCCACCCAAGAAGTTAAGTTTTGTAGTATTTTTTTTTATCTGGACTTCAGGGAAAGATTTCAGTTTGTGAAATAATGGTTAGTCTCAATGAAAAGAATGTTCTCAGATAAGAAGGTGTTGTAGACCTGTTGAGTGCTGAAAAAATCTCTATGTTAAAAATTGATAAGTGTCCTTGTAGTTGAAGAAAGGAATATACGTCGTAGATGTGCGTACGTACATGTGTGTGTGTGTGTGTGTGTGTGTGTGTGTGTGTGTGTGTGTGTGTGTGTGTGTGTGTTTTATGTTTCATAGCATTTGCCCCTAAGGGACATATGTGGGCTTTCCTCAGGGCTACATCTTGAGAGTTTGTAAGTCGAAAGATTATTTACCTCACCTCCCCGCGAGGCAGGATGTGGCACAAGGCCGTTTTTAACGCAGGGTTCAAAATTCCCCGTAGACCCCATAAAAATGGGGTCGGATAGCTGTCTACCACCCCAGACGAGGCTCTGCCCTTCAGCATAGCTTCGTTTGGATTCCTCTCCACTTGAAGGCAGAGAGTTCGACAAGCTCAGCTGAAGACAAATCTCCAACTAATTGCCGAAGCAAGTCCCAGATTATATAAGTCGAAAGAGAAAGACTGATGATGTCGCTAAATATTTATAATGTTCTAGATCACATGACCGACTCAAAAGACTTGTTCAGAAAATCTTGGCGGCTAAACAAAATTGCATACACATTTAATATTTATTAGCCAATCAGCAATCAGATTTGAATAAAGTTTGTTTGATCCGCTTTTGAATAGGTCAACTCGAGGTCAAATGTGTAGACATAGGCAAAAACATGATATTGGTCACAGGCTGGAAAAAAACTCATACGTGGGTGGATAGTAACGCCCACTTGTGTGTTTATTGACCTATCAGAACTCAAGTTTTTTGAAAATATGTGTGAAGTTGGATCTGATGATAAACTCTGTGTGATCCTTTTTTTTTGCACAAAATTGGACAAGTTATTTTCAGCTATTTGAAATGATACAGAATTGAAATTCTACAAGTTTGTGGTCTAGTATTGTCTGGGAATTGTGTTGCTGAAGGTTGTTGCTCTGTACAAAAAGGATACTTGCCTTGATGAACAAGTTTTATTCTATCTATGGATACTGTGTCTCTTTTAGCATCTTTAAGAATTGTGAAATACTTTTCATGTTTCTCAATGACTTGATGTCCTGTGTAGTTTGAGAATAATGGTTTCTTTACCTGTTGTGTCGGAAACCTACCACCCCTCTTGAAGATGAACTTGTCTGCGTCTGTGAACAAAGACTTTAAATAGTGGCATGTCAGTTGACATGACGGAAGATAGATAGACAGGGAAGTTCTTAGCTGAGCTAATTATTGACTACTCAGGCGATTTCTGTACCTTTTTACCAACCTATTAAAACCCTTTTTATTGTTACGTGTTATTTGGCGTTTGTCTCTACTAACCCCAAATCAACATCATAACATTACCATGTCATTACAAAAGAAAAATATATTCACAAATGTCTTTCTATGTGAGAATTGTAAGGAGTAAATGGGTTGTGAATCGGATTAGCTAGGTATAAGAGAGTTAATGATGACCAGCTTCACTCCCTCCTTTTTTCGGCCACGTGCCACAATTGTATTTTAATAAACAATAAATATACAGATCTGCAGTGTTGTATCTGTGCGTTGCTTTTTGATCTCCTTGGTATTCTGCTGAGTGGTACTCTTTGGTGTGATCCTTAGATGTATCATTTCAACATCGCGGCCCTGTTTAGAGAGGGAATTTTCCATCTGCAGATCGAAACATCTCCAATGATTCACTGAATCATTGAAGTAGACGTCCAGGAGGTTTCCAACCTTTGTGCTACAACGGTTCAGCCGGATCATTGAAGCAAACAGCCAGGAGGCAACCATTTCAGCTTGTGGAGGGTCGTGGCTGTGATGTTGTGAAGTCAGGTGTAGAAGAAACGCATGTAAGGTTTAGATTCTCCTGCTCTCCGGGCCCCACTACATAAAAAGGTTGGACTTTGATTAAGGCCAAAGAAGAAGGCAAAGAAAGCAAACAAAACACAAGACCGATAATATATGTATATACAAATATATATTAATAACAAGTTACAATACATGGGAACAGTACAAAAGATGAAGTGTATGTGAATATTCTGTATGTGCGTGCGTATGTGAATATTCTGTATGTGCGTGCGTGCGTGTGTATTGTGCTTAGTGTGTTTCCACGCTATCCCTTGTTAGCGCCTACATTTCGAGGTTGTAAGCTGAAAACCTGAGGAAAAAAAGAGATTTACCTCCAGGTGTCGATGCGAAGGCCTGAGGGAAAAAAGAGAGAGAGGCGAAGGGTCCGCAGCTATTTATAGCAGCGAAGAGCGACCCCTGGTGAAAGGGTTACGAACTGAAGGAGGAGTTAACTCCGACAAGCTCCCGTTTCGCTATTACGTCTTTGTGCAGCCACTAACCCACTTCTCATCTCCGATATGTTCCTGCCTGGCCTTTGACCAACTTTCAGTCATCGACACATCCAGTTCAACCGTTGACATGACCAGATCAACCAACCTCAAGTTTTCATTGTCAACACATCCAGTCCAACCACACTTCTATTACCTGACCTGGAAGTCCAACTGACCGACGATCAACTTACCTACCATTGGCTTCACTAGATTATCAGACCAGTCTACCCAAACCTGACATTTTGTAGACTCTTCCACAATACAACCAGCCTTACCTCTTTGTAGGAAATGCACTCTTCCTATCTAGTAAGCCAAATTCTACCTTCAGACAATATAACAAGTATTCATTGGTCAATCACCTCCAATCTGGCTTGCTGATTGGTCAGTTCCGACCAATCAAACCGCCTGCACGCGACTAAGTTGTTTTTCCCGCTCATACGCTGCGAGCCACCCGGTGATTATATAAAGAGAAAACGTGTGAACCTTCAGAGGAGAGAAGCAGTAATTACCAAGTTTCAAGATGTAACATTCACCGACTCCCGTCTTAGTCATTGCTGACCAGACGTTAAAGACAATTACCAACTTCATGCAGTCAGACCTCTTCACCTAGAGAGAAGCCCATCAACTCCACGCCAGTCAGTCTCACGAATTCGCAGAGAACTTTCCAATACACCACACACCATACTCAAGTCAAAACTCAGACTTTGCCGCGTTAAAATATTCACTGACTCGGTAACCTTCGAGCACACTCTATCTCTCTAGAACATTTTCTCGAACTTCACTTACTATACTTTTAAAGTGATATTTCTCACTACATAACAAGTATCAGTAACTAACAATCCATTTCTCTCGAGCAGATAAAGGTACGCAACTTTGAATATTTGTATAAATTGTATATAAATTGATGTTATTGTTATGCATTCAACTTTTGTCTAGTTTTCAACTTTATTTGCATGATTTGTTCCAAGTATTTGTTCTAAATAATTGTTGTGGACGAATGTCGTAGAACACGGCCTCGAAATTCCTTCTCATCAATTTCACCAGTCCACAACAATTTCATCCAGCAAGTCTTTTTCTGTTTTCATTGTATTTTAAAAATGCAAGTTGTTAATGAAATAAAACTGATGTTTGGTTAAAAATATAAACTTTCACCTCTGTCTCCTCATTGGCTTGGCTGTTCACACCTTTCTTTGAACACAAATAAGTTTGTGAGGGTCAACAACAACATGATGAAAAAAGCCCACCAACTTAAAAACAAATTTTTATCATCAAATTTTTTTTAAAATTATTATTCAGAGGAAAGAACAAATTATTTTCATTTTTTTAATCCTTTCTATTAGGTTGGTGCAAAAATAAATGTCGTTTTTTGACGTTAACGTCATTATTTTTGCACCAACCTAATAGCACGTTTGAAATTTTGATTAAAAATTTTTTTTTTTTTTTACAACAGCCGTCGATAATTTATGATTAGTGTTTTTGTGTTTTTTCCGTTGAAAAACATACTGACTTAAAGTCTTGTAAAAATCAAATAATTGTAGGATTCTAATGAAACTTTCAGGGCTTATTCACAAATGAATTAAATTATTTTGGAAATTTTCTTTTTAGAAAATCTTGGTTAAAAAAATATTTTTTGACATATGTTGCTTAATTTCATGAAATTTCAATCACAAAATTTGTTTAATTAGTTGAAAGGACTCCTTGGAGAATGTAAATCATGAATTTTTTTTTTTTTTTTTTTTTTTTCAAACAACTAATCATTTCCTGAAAATCTGCTCTAAATTGTAAAATAAAAAATGCAATAAAACTATGAAATTATTTAATTAAAGAAGCTTTTATTTGCTCTTATAAATAAGATTTATTAAGGATACTATTGTCTTAAAAGAATTTCGATGAATAATGAATTTTTACAAGAATTGTTTTCATTTTTTAAAATTTTAATTCTAAAATATGACCCTATTTGAATATGAAGTTATGCGTTACGAAGAATTCAGAGTTATGCCCCTTGATTATGATTTATTTTTATTATTGCGCGGGACAGCTTTTTTTTTCGACATTACGTTTTTACTTATTTCCAGGTTAGTTACTTTTATTATTTTTACGGTTACTGTGAGATTTTCACGAGAAATGTTTCTTCAGAATTGTTCAGAAATAATTTCCCTTTTTGTTTACTCTTAAATGCTGGTATTTGTCCTATGGAAACACGTGTGAGAACGTTAGCTAGAATTTTGACGTACAAGGGAAATAATCCTAATTGGGAAATCTAATAGAGTAATCTCCCCTTTTATTGTTTACGCCATGATAGTTTTCCATGGAGAAAATTAAATTCTTACCAGTTTTATTGTTTACAAAGGCACTTTCCCCCCAAGAAACGTACAGCATGTAATAAATGGCTACAGAGAATTATTAAACTCGGTATTTCTTAATTATTCCCATAATTCGTATTTTTGGACGCCGCAAATCTGATTTGACCTTTTACATTGAATTACGCAGTAGAAATCAAATGTTGCTGTTTCGCTACGAGCTTAACAGCCATTAATTAATTAAAGTCTTTGATTTATGCATTTTTAAAAAATTTGCAATCTATTTTTATGTGTTTTGTATATACGAAACGTGTTGAAAAAAATTTGGTCTAAGCAAGAAGTTTTTTTTTTTTTTTTTTTTGTTTGTTTAATTCTGTTGGTAGTCAGACGAAGAGTCAAACCGAGAAGCTTTCTTTTCATCCTTTCGGACATGCAAACATGCAATATACTCTTTATTTTCAGAAAATACTATACTTTGCGGAAAATAATTTCACCTAAGTCCTGTATGTATCCGAAATTGCATTTAAAAAGTAAAAAAAAAAATAACTTTTTTTATGTTGTTCATACCATTTTAAAAATATCTTTTTAATTTTTAATTGTTTTTCTTAAAATTCGTAGTCTTGAAATTGCCGCCATTTATTCAAAATTATAACACATTATTTATATCTTTTTATAATATTTCTAGCGATTGTCTTTTCCTTTCTACAAAATTTCTGATATCTTGATGTTGATAAATTCATTGATTTTACAAATATGAGGTGGTCAGAAAGTCTGTCATCCCTTAATTTTTTTTCTATTTCAACGCTATCAAGAAGTGAGTTTCACATGGACGATATCAGAATGAATAGCCATTACTTGAACAGTGCCGTCCAGAGAGCCTTTGCAACAATCAACAATGCACAGATTCGTAAAAATATGACACAGGACATGGCGCCGCATTATTTGATTTTTTTTTTGTGCCCTGAAACTGGTGTTCATACAGACCATTCGGATGTGTGACAGTGTCACTGAAAGTGAATAAACTGAATCCAGTACATGTGCTTTGGATTGTTGTAGCCCAACTCCACCTTTTTTTTTTTTTTTTTTTTTTAGTAACTTTTTTTCTTCTATTGTTCTCGTTACTTTTTGGTCATGTTATTATCTCTTGAAACACAAACAAGATTCTTTCTGAAGTCCCTGTACTTAAATGATGTTAGGCACTTTTTCTTTTAATTCAACTTGTTCCTTATATTTTAATTGCTTGCTCATCGCGAAATATTCCAACCAAATCTACTCAGGATAGTGTTTGAACTGTACATCACCCCAAAAAAAAAAAAAAAAGACAAACTAATAGACATTTTTTTTAAATCAGGCTTTCTGGTTTACCTTTTTTTTTCCCCTCTATTTGCCCATACCCCACCATTTTTTTTTTTTTTTTTTTTTTTTTAGTATTTTTAACACTTTCCTATGCCAACAAAAGGAACCTTTTTCAAATTTCACTAGAAGACGTTTTCTAAGAATTTCTAAGATTTAAAAAATCTTAGAAATCCTTATAAGGCAGTACTTTTGAAACCAAGCATGTTGTTATCTACTTGAAACACAAACTTAAGACATTCTTTTTCTTGCTTTGATTCCTACAAAGTCAAATAAATATGAGTTATTATTGATATCATTTCATGAAACTATTTACAAATTATAACATCTAGAAAATCACTTTATAAGATCTTGAGGAGCCCTAGGCTATAACCCATACTAGTCTGAAGGATACTGCAGCCATGGATACATGTTAGTCTTGTTAGTGAAAGCATGGTTAATGACCTTGTTTTTGATATAATTTTCCATAGCGGTGGTTTTTGTAAATGATTTCTTTAGCTTAGTTTATTCTGGAACAAAGATACAGGAATGGTTATCCTAGTGAGATTTAAATTCATTACAGGTGTGGTGCTCTGAGAGATGAGATTGTGACAATGACAAAGTGTCCCAGCGTTTGTTTTTTTTTTTTTATTTACTTAGATGTAGACTTGCCATATGTCCTTTTTTTAGGGGTATGCTCTGGTGATATAAGCTATCAATATTTTGTGAGTGTTCAGTCCAGAAGATGCGTAGGTCAAGTTGTACAATAGCCATTAGGACCAGAAATAGTCATTGTTTTATTTATTTTTATATCACTATAGATTAAGTACTCTAGATCATAATTATGTCAAATTTTATTTTTATTAAATTTCATAAATGCCATTATATAAAATTATTTTTATTTTAAAAATGTTAGGATTCTAAATATATAATCATGTAGGTTTTTTTTTTTTTTTTTTTTTTTTTTTTTTTAATGCACATTTTTGAGGATGTGCTTACAGTTATAACTAAATATATATATCAAGCTCTCGATAATAATGGTGAAGCTTGAGCTATGGCTCTAGATATCTCAAAGGCATTTGACAGGGTTTGGCATGCTGGTCTACTACATAAGCTTCAGGGCTATGATATTACAGTGCATTTACTTGATTTAATCCAATCATTCTGATCTAATTGGGGAATGAACGTCATCCTGAACGGGCTTTTTTCCAGTTTCTTTCATACTAACATGGATGTTCCCAAGGCTCTAAAAATATTAATCCACAAACTTGAAAGGACCACAACGGAAATTTAATAGACATGATATGTCTAAATTATTTAACCAAACATGTTTAAATAAATATATATAAAAGTGAACATTGAAGTCAATACTCAAGGTTGTTTTTCATGCTGGATGCAATCGTCAGGCAGCCTGACAATTGCATCCAGCATGAAACAGCCTGTCGCCTATGAGTATTGACTTCAATGTTCACTTTTATATTTATATTTGCATACGCTCTCTCTGATATTGTGCACTTTATCTCATAAATATAGCACACCTTAAAACTATATTTCTTCATATATATATTTAAACAGTTCAAATAATATATATATATGTGAACTTTATTTCAGTCCTTCATGAGCTTCCGATCATTAGCTATGGATAATTAATGTTAAACATATCATTTTTGTTTATGATCGATTTCATCATTATACTTCTATTAAGCTTGGAGAGTAATTATAAAATCTTATTGAACAAAGTAGAGTGCAATAGTGTTATAAAGGCTTCAAAGAATTCCATTAAGATATCTTTAATTATTTCTAAAATACAACAGTACAATCTAACAAAATTGTCCAAATTGTGTAACAGCAAAATTGCCCAATTGCTAGATTAAGCTCTAAACCATTGTAACTTACAAATGATTAAAGATATCTTACTGGAACTCTCTGAGGTTTTTATAACACTATTGGATAATTTTGCTGTTACACCCTGGTAGTGTGTGTATGTTCGCGTGTGTGTGTGTGTGTGTATATATATATATATATATATTTTTTTTTTTTTTGAGTGGAACCTCAACCTACAAATTTAATCCATTCGAGGAGTCTATTTGTAACTGAAAATTTTGTATGTTGAAATAGTTTTCCCCATTTAAAATAATAGAAATTAAATTAATTTGTTCCAAGCCCCAACAATATTGATATAAAAATCCTATTTTTTTTAAAGATTATATGCAAATAATGTAAATAAATATATTGCTGGGATTCCTTCTCAGGCTTTATCAATGAGATTTAAGCAATTTAAGATATTGAAGTAATCCTTCCAAAATTTTGTTAGTGTCAGGTTTGTATTTTCGGACACTTCAAAAAAAACCTCTGAAACAAGGGAGCTTTATCAGAACTTGCAGCCTCTTCATGTCTTACTACATTGGTTGCCGGTTCTCTTTTTATATTTTTCAGACCATCCTCGGATTGCCTTAAATGCATTTTCATCTTCAGAACATATGTCTGGTATTTTTCTGATAAGATCCATGTACAGTGCCCTTGCCTTTACACATGTAATATCTTCAAACACAAAATCACCTTGTAGCTGCATCTCTCATTCATCCATACCAACAACAGCTTCTCAACATTTTCTAGGGCTTTTGAACAAGGTTTGGTAATTATGTTAACTCCGTTGGCTACATTAAGCTTTTTTTATTTCTATCTTGTTCTTTAGGATAGTGCAAAATGTTGATGCTGAATATCCATATAGATTGGTAAGGTCAGAAACATGGGTTCCTTTATTCGTATTTCTGAATGATCTCCTTAATTTGCATGCCTATTTTTCCCTGTTCTTATTAGCAACCTGCTTCTTAGGTGACACCATGGGCTACAAAAATTATCAAAAAATTACCCACTAAAATTTATTTTACAGTAATATTTAGAGTAACATATTAAACTTCATAATACAGTAACTGTATGGAAAAATATAAAGAAACTGAAGTAAAATGTACCAATACAAATCAACCTGAACTGGATGCATAGTTTATTTTACTGTGTAGTTTGTGCTGTACTTGCATATTATACATTTTATTTTATTCTAATTAAACTTTATAAATTTTTTTTACATTTTTCTACTGTACTTTATTGATATCAATTTAAAATTCAATGATTATACACTGTACATTAGATTAAAATACACTTTACATAGAGATTAAACAAAACAAACTCAGCATTGTCATATTTTGCCTACTTTTAATTCAATAAAATTAACATGTTACTTTACTGTACAGTAATGTACATGTACTGTATTCATTACTGTACATACATTTTTGCACATTATTTTTTTTTTTTTTTACACTTACACTAATATAATCACAAATATGTGTACACTACAAATACTTTTTCTACAAGGTAACAGAGGACTGAGAGAGATAATGCAATGCTCATAGCATCTCACTACATCTAGTATGATGGAACTGTATACAAATATGTACTGTATAATAAATATATTATTATAACTACACTGTATATAAAACATAAAAATATAAGGATAAAAAATGCAGTATAAAATATTTCTACAAATATTTAGTAGAGTACAGTATAAAAAAGTATTGTAATACTATATAATACTACAGTATTATATTATTATACATAAAATATATAATAATATAAAAAAACATTAAAATATGAAATAGAGTATATTTAGATAAGATTAAAAAGTATTTATGGTACATTTATATAAAATATCTAGTTTGAAATGCAGTGGCAAAAAGCCCATTCTTGATTTCATTGAAATTAACTCATAAGTGGAAATGAATTTTCTGACATTTTTGTTCATATGGCGAATTTTTTGTAAGTGGATGTCTTCATAAGCCAAGGTTCCACTAATATATATATATATATATATATATATATAATATGCACACAGTTGAACCTTGATTCACAAATTTAATTTGTTCCTGTAACCTGTTAGTGACCTGAAAAGCTCATAAGCTAAAACTATTTACCCCAAAATGTATTGTCTATTTAAACTTTTACAATAGTACTTTGTGCACAAGTTCATATACAAAACAAACAATACAGCAAAATCTTCAGTGAAGACTCTGCTGGCCACAACTTCCTCCAGGTTGAATTCATGGCTCTGTAAGGCTTTGTCGATGAGAACTAAGGAATTAAATATATTAAAATGATTTTTTTCAGAAGACTCTGAGTGATATTATCCCAGCTTATCACCCACATTGTCATTGGCTTACATGTTCATCATTCAAGATATCATTTGTCATCTAAGATGTATTTTTGTTTGTAAAATTGGTGATGAGCAATGTTCATGATCCAAGTTTCTACTATATATCATCCATCATCATATATATATATATAAGGGGTGCGATGGATAAGTTGTCATCTAAATTACACAAAAAAATTCTTGAAATACTAGAGTAAATTTATTCAATAAAATCACCATTAGCTTCAAACATGACCTCCAGACAACTTCAGAATCACCTGCAACTCTTCTGGATGGTCTCCTTGTTTAAGTGGGTGAATGCTGCCATAATCCTTGCTTTCAGCTCATCCTTGGTGTTACAAGGAGTTTTGTTGGTCTCTCGCTCTACTGTGCCCCATACATAATCAAGGGATTGCAGTCTGGGGAGTTAGGTAGCCAGATGTAAGGGGTGATGTGGTCACAGAAATTGTCTGACTGCCATGACTGGGTTCTCCTGCTTGTGTGGCATGGTGCAGAGTCCAGTTGCTAGACATAGGATCTGTCAGCAGCCACTCTCTTGACCCAGGGCAGCACTACCTCCTCACTTGACTCACTTCTAGCAGTTGACTCCTTTTACATGCTGCTGGCAAATCTTTTATGCGTTGTTCTTGTTCTAAGTATTATCATTCATTACCAACCTTTGTGTGATTATTCTATTCAATAACCTTCCAATGCCAAAGACAAAAATTGCCCTGGCCCCACAACCACAATCACACTGGTGTTGATAGTATTTCAACCCCACCTCTTAATGCACTGAGAAAATTGATGCAGCAAAGTTGGAATCCATTAAACCATTTTGAACAAGGAAAGAACCAATACCCACTTTCATCATGGTCAAAAGGCCAAGAAGTAGTAGAATAAATGTTTTTTTATTATTCAAATATGTGTCTTATATATTTCTCAACTGAGCAGTTCTTGCTTAATGAGATAGATAATTTGCATATTCAGTTTTAAAAATCAAATTTTTAAAAATAACATTTTATTCATTTCTAATCTGATCTTTTGTGATCTTTATACATAATCAATTGTTTTGTTAATAGCGTTATAATTAAATTTTTTGTTATTTAAATGAAGCCATTTCAGCTCTGAAAGTGGTAACTAACTTGGCATTTAAATCACAGCTCATAAAGGGAAGTAAGCAGTCAACATTTTTAGCAGTATATTTTGGAAATTTATCATTAGAAACAATGAAAAGCATGTCAAACCGCTAATATCAGTTTTGCTATATGGCAGTGAATGCTAGACAAATTTTTTCACTGATGAAGAGGTGACTTGAAGCAAGATGAGGTTCTATAGAAAGATGCTGAGAATAACATTGACAGCGTATGCGTGCAATGAAGAAATCTAAAAAAATTGGGATGAAAAGAACACTTATAGTTAGATACAGTTCAAATTTCTAGGATACATAATGAGGAAAGAAGGGTAAGAAAATTTGACACTCACAAGACATTGAAAGCAAGTGGGGCAGAGGGAAGCAGTGTGTAATGTACCTGATGAACTTGTATAAATGGATAGAAGAGCAGGGACAGTAAACAGACAAACATTGCTAAGAGTTACAAAGGGCAGGAAATTGTGGAGAGCCATGATCGTCCAGGTCAGGAAAGGGACGTGACCCGTAGAAAATCAAATTTGAATTTTCATTTTTAAATATTTTTTGTTTTGCTAGGAAACAATAAGTTGTTTTGCATATTCATGAAATTCTCTTTTGTTGTGTGATTTAGAAAAAGTAAATATTCTATCATTAAAAATGAATTCATGACAATCCAATTATGATATTTTTGTTATTACTACTGAGCAATGATACCTGCATCTTGTATATGAAATAGGTAACTACTAAAAATATTTGAACCTCTCAAACTACTTTAATTGCAATAATTTCACTAGTAATACTTTTTGATGGTATTTTCAAATCTTCTCAAAGAAATAACGTTTTTCTTTTCGTTTTTAATTAAGTTCACCCAATACAAGGCTCAAGAGATGCTCAAGGTAGAGGGTTACTGAATAGTGTGTGATATGAATGTAAGAGGAGGAAGTAAAAAGTGAGTCATTCCATGTCAAATCAACAAGGGTCTGACCAACATCGACACATAATTTTAAAAAATTTGGTGCACTAAAAGAGCTTCATGATACAAATTGAATGATACCTACTTTACATCTTGAGGTCTAAGGGATTTTGAGATATGACCCTTTAACGTTAGCCAAAAAATGAATTTTGGAAGGTAGTCGCAAAGTTTAAATATCAATCTTATTTGCATTTTCACCTACATAGCTAAAAAATTTACCATTTTAAAGTACTTGGATAGATCTAAAAGGTGATATATTTATTTATTTTTTGACTTGAGTATGAGGATAGGAAGGATAGATGATGATTGGTCATGGATTTCAAGAGGTCAAGTTTGTAGCATTTGAAGTAGCATTCACCTGTGAGTCTGTTCCACAAAGTTGTAGTTCTTGGGAAGCAACTTTCTAAATGGAACATCTTTCTTGCCAAAGGTATGCATAGTGATTGAAGGTTGAGCCAAACCTGTGGTCATAGTAAGGTGGCTCTTGGGACTCATCAGCAGTAGGTATCCACTACCAAGAATTGAAACCCAGACAGTTACATTATCAGGCAAACATCATACCAACTGTGTCAATGATGAGTCCCAAATATAGGACAAAAACACCCGCCCAGTGCTTTCTGCATTCTGTTGAGGTTTCTTCTAGACTTGATGAATTACTTAATTATAATTATCTCAAATCCTCCTAATAATTTCTATCATTTGTATATCTTTGCATGAACCGACTTCTAATGCTCTGGATGGAGCAGCTCGGGGATAGTAGTCGTGGCTCGTGGGGTCACAGTCCTATGGGTAAGGGAAACAGATGAGTTACTCCACGAAATATGTGATCAGGCAGGTATATATCAAGTCTAATTTGCTACCTCTTTGTCACCGAGGCTCGTTGGAACTGTTGGTATGATGTTTGCCTGATAATGTAACTGTCCTGGTTTCAATTCTTGGTAGTGGATGTGCACTGCTGATGAGTCCCAAATATAGAACGAAAAAGCCGTCCAGTGCTTTCTGCATTCTGTTGAGGTTTTTTTCTAGACTTGATAAATTATTTAATTATCTCAAATCCTCCTAATAATTTCTATCACTTATATATATCTAACTTTAAACATTTTATATATATATATATATATATATATATATATATATATATATATACACACACACACACACACACACACATAAATATCTATGGAGAATGATACACACATACTGGCAAAAACACACTAGGTGGGCCACATGCACACGAACCCTATACACCATACAAAGTGTGTGTATGTATATATATATATATATATATATATATATATATATATCATCTTCTTACTTATTATAAAACGCAGATTGTGTGTGTGTCTGTACATTTATATATTGGATCGGATTTCCTACATTTTTCAACTGATTTCAACAAAACTTCACAGGACTGCGTAAAATAACCTTGTGGTGGTTCTGACAGCACCAAAAATTGGAAAAAGAATTGTTTTTGCACGAAATCAATTTGAAAACATGATAAAACACCATTCTGTCACCAGAATGAAAGGGGGACAACTCATATCGAGTTTTACTTATTATAAAACCCATGTTGTGTGTGTTCTTTTATATATGGGATCGGATTTCCTACATTTTTCAACCAATTTCAACAAAACTTTTTTTTTTTTGGCAGGTAGTGTTTCTTATTGTCTTGCACACATTTTTTTTCTTTATTTTTACATTCAGAATGCTTTAAAAATTCCATTTACAAGACAATTGTTTATAATAAAATTCTATTCAATCGATAGACTCATAACGATTGAAAACAATGTTTTTTGTTTGGGTTTGACCAATTCGTAAAAAAAAAAAAAAAAAAAAAAACTAATTAAGACATGCGTGTCCGTCAACCTTAAACAATAATCTTTGTCAATTTTATTTTTCAGTCTTTATGATGGTCGATACTTGATCTATCTCTTACTGTTACATCCCCGGGCAACGCCGGGCTCTACTGCTAGTATATATTATATATATATATATAATCTATTATATTATATATGAAGGAATACGTATACACATACTAGCAAAAACACACACAATACACAAAAATGGAGATAGGATTAATAAAAAGGTACAGAGAACATACATAAAAAGATAAGAACAAAGACCTCCTTCTTTCCTTCCCTTTTTCTCTGACCAATCCTAATTGTTTTATTACCTCTTAAGTAGGAGAATATTTTCTCCACAAGTCCAAGAAAATTTGGATTAATTCTACACACAAAAGACAATGGTTAAACATGAGAAAACATAAGGAAAAAATTAGTTCCTTTAAATAATATGTGGAAATGACCACTCTTCACCTGAAGGTTGCTCGACCTGAAACGCGTGTAGCAAAATAAATATGGAAAATAAAGTATAATATATATTTTTTAAAAAATCCACATTATAACCATAAGCTTTTGCTGCTTCTCTCTTCTCTTTATATATATATATATTATTCATATTAAATTACTAGACACATGAGTGTGTATTGTAGGAATACAGAAGATTTTTTTGTATCTGTGGCTTTTGCCTCTGCATATTCAGTCAATACTAGATCAGATCATACTCATTTGTATAAAAAAAAAAAAAAAAATTCCAGAAAGTTCCAAAAATCTAATCTTAAATTTGCCATGCCTCAAGCACTATACTTAATCCATGCAATTGATGCATTTTGTAGACATCCACTGCTATAGCTGCCTACCTTGTGCAGCACTTGTTTGAGCATTGTTTGTCTTGTATGTTTGCTACTCATTTTGTGTGCGCTCTTTTTCAAAAATTTCAAAGCCACCCTATCAGGCAGCATTTAAGCTAGCTTCCGTGGATGGCTCTTGATTGGGTTCTCATCACAATAGTTAGGGAGGAGTAGATGCGATAGGCAACAATAAACTACAGAAGAACTCAAAATTGATCGCTGCATTTAAGTATTGCATTAATATTTAAGCTTATCTTTTAAAAGTTCAACTATAATTCTTCTGTTGTCACTTAATTTTAAGACAATTTGATGTAGATACGTCCTTACTTTCCATACAATTATTTTTATTTTATGGGTGCCTTTCACTTAAGTTTGATTATTCTCAAATTTATTTCCAAATTATAAAAATTGTTATCGTACAAAAAACTTTGTCGTAAAAAATCATGTAAACAAAATCACTGAAAATAATCACAGTAATGAAAACTTAGGAACCCAAACTTTCAGGATTGTGATTCTGGATCCACTCTAGAATGTTTTTAAGTTGCTCACGGAGTCAGCCTGATTTCAAAATGGTATATGTTGGGCTACAGACTTGAGGAGTAAAGGTGAAAAGGTGTGACACAGTGAGATACACATTTGCTTTTATTATACAGAAGAATAGACAATTTTATTAAAATCCAATCATTATTTAATTTTTGGTAAATTTAAAAAAAAAAAAAATTTTAATGCAAATTATTACAATTTTTTTTTTTTTGTTTTGTTTACATTTAAACAACTTTTCACACATATCTCCAGTTTTATAGTGTCTTTAGCCTTCATATCACAACCTTTTGCAGTCTCTATTTTTAATAGCACAATGATTTTGACAGTAAAATTTACTTTTATAAAAATATATTTTTTTTCTTTTGGTGTCTATTTTTGCTACAGATCTTAAATTCATATATATAGTATAATTATTACACAGTATTGTGGGTAATAAATTATATTCCCCCTTTACAACTCTCTTCCTACAGATGAAATGTTGCAGGCCTCTCAGTAGTCTGTCACTATTTCTATGGAAAATGTTCAAACCAGCATCATAGTTCTACCAATTCAGGCCTTCACACCTAAAACCTACCATGTTACATAAACTGGAATGAATTATCTACATACTCTTCATATTCTTTTACTAAGAAGGAAGCTCCATTCTGAGTGCCAAAAAACACTACTTTTTGTAACACTCCTCAGAAAATGCTTCCCTGATCACTACAGTCTTAACCCCTTCAAGTCTAAGGTCACATGTTATCTTTCCTACATATCCTCATCAACTGCACTGCTTATCTCCTTCTCTTATGTTCATACAACTTAATTCTACCTCAGTTATCCTTTTTGAGAATAGCATCTCTCTCTCTCATTGAAACCTTCTTGATGTTTATATTATGTTATATGATATTATTTTCTTACCCGAAAATAAAGTAAGTAATTTTTAAGCAATTGATAATTTAAAAAAAAAAATCTAGCATTATTTCTTATTACTATAAACATTATATTTTCATGTGTATAGGTGTTTAAGTAGACCTCCCTTTTCTTGTCAGACAGTGATGTCCGTTGGCTCCACCAAAATAGAAAGTCCCACTAAAGAAAATATCCCTCCTGACTAAAATTGCAACAATTACATCTAGCTATTTAAAATGTAAAAGTGGACGTTTCTGCCAATCTAATACCACATAAATTCATAAAGTTTAAGCACGAAAGAGAAAAGCTCATCAGAACAATTAACATGAAAATATTTATAGAAAAGTTACATGGAAGCTATATTACAGCAGTAGGAAAGTGACTGAAGCCAAGATGCCAGGTCAGGATCAATAGTTTTGCAGATTCTTCTTAATATTTTATCAAGAATCTCTAAATACATAGCAGAAGCACCAGACCAGATGTGGCAGCAATATTAAATGCCTAGATGAATGGTAGATTTATAAATATGTAAGATAGTTTCTGTCAAGAAAAATTATCGAGTCTAAAACAGTGAACCAATTTTCTTATCAGCAGACCTGGCAATTGATTTAATATAATCTTTCCACTTCATATCCTTGAAAAATGTTAGCTAGAGAAGGTGCAATGAGTCACTCTTTTGGAGGTTAGCATCAGCCATACTGATGGAAGGCAAAAAAGCTTCTCCCAGATGATTAAAAAAAAAGAGTAGTTTAATTTTGGAGGCATTAAAATTAACAAGCTATTTTTTGCAAGGTTAACTTTCTTGCCTATGAGACATGGGAAGCTTCACTGATGTGCTGGTATTGTTTTTAATCAGCATTTCAGTTTGGTCATAATCAATGACTGTAGGCCTACCGATTGTGAAGCAAACCATTTATAAATAATATTCTCAGGTATAGCACCATCTTTATAAATGGCACTTTTTTTTTTTTTTTTTTTTTTTTGCAGTTACTACAGCAATTTTTTTCTTTTCAGAAATAAGAGCATCAGATGACAAAAAGGCATCTCCTTTTCTTACATTTTCACTTTTAACATAAAAATATTAAAAATCTTGCAAAACCCCCTCCCCCACCCTAGGACACACACATACACATAAGTTCTATGGAAAGATATGTTGAAATATCACCATTCAGAATATGTATACAGGAATCCTTCGATGCATGCATATTCGATTATTTAATTTTCAATTAATGCACTAAAATTTTTATATACCAAAATTAAATTACTGTATACATAATATTTGATTAGTGTGGTAAAAAAAAATTTTTCAGTTTAACCATAATTGAAAATTGACTTTTTTATAGTACTGATTAAGTTTTCTAAAATTTAAAAATGAGTAACTATTTTGTTTGTCAAGTATTACATTTTTTTGAATATTTTGATTTTTTTTTTTTTAAGTTTCTTAATTTTTCTTTTCATGTTTTTTTTTTTCCTTTTCTTTTCATGTTTTTTTTTGTTAAATAAAATATAAAAGATGTCTACATTTACTATAGAAAGATTATGAATAAACTTTCAGGTTAAAATTCTAATGATTATGACATGTTTGGAAAATTTGAAGGGGCAATTTCTCAGTACCACCAATTATATGAAGAACAGAAGAATACCATGCGACAAACCACTCGAAATAAGTTTTTCATAAAAAATTGGATTAATAACCATGAATTCATAGCATTTTTATTGTATCTTCTTATATGTACCTATATTTTAATTAAAAAGTACATAAATTAGAAATTAATTGTTAATGAGACTAAAATTTGAGGCACAGATTACATCATTTCATATAAGTTATATTCAATTAATGCCTTTTTGATTAGAGCATCTCTTTTAATGTACACATTAGCCGCACTAATCAAGGGTTTCCTGTATATGTCATAAATTTCAGTCACATGTGCAATGAAATTGGATTCAAATGCCATCTATTCAAAGACACTACAATTTTTTTTTTCTAACCCAATATATAAATGAGAAGTAATTTCTTGTATGTGCTTTGTTGTTTTTTGTTTTTTTAATGATTCTTTTACAATTACACTATGTAGACCAAAAAGTTGAAAGCTCTCAACATAAGTCACAATTAGCAATCTTAATTGTAATGCAGCTAAATGAACTTTGGTAGCTGATTACAGAATATTTAATTAGAAATGAAAATATTCAATTTCTGCAGTTCACATTCTCCACCCATCATTGCAATCTGCAAAAGAAATTAAGAAAGATCTTTTAATTAACATGTACTTATCTAATTATGTGTTTATATCACTTGTTTGGTTTTACTTTTGCAGTGATAAAAGATGTCCTCCTCTTTCTCTGTGTTTTGAAGTAATGTTTTCTAAGAAGATAATAGATTTACTGATTTAGTGAATCCAATTGAGTTGAGCATAAGGTCATATGTAGAGCATTTTCTGAGGATAGAACACACAATGGTATTAATGGTCTTAGCTATTTTCTTTTATATATAATGCTCTTTTCAGATGAGGGTGATAATAGAAAAATTAACCATTTCCATAATGGAAACATTCAGCATTTATATACCAAACAGTGTTCGTATCAGTTGAAATTTATGAAATCTTAAAACATCCTTTTAGGAAATTAGACTTCTCAAGTCCACTAAATGTTATAGCACTTTCTAATATTTATAGTAGTTTAATTCTATTTTTTTTGTTTTTTGGTAATGTGGAAAGTTAACATCTTGATTATATCATTATTTTCTCTTACACATGCTACCCATTTTTGTTGTTGCTACTGTTGGAAGTTTTCAAGTGATGTGGTTTTTGTTATTTGGTAAAGCTCTTTGTGATTTTGTAGCACCAGTTTATTGGGTCTGATGAAGGATTGTCTTTATACATACATTATATTTTACTAACAGAACTCTTGCTTGATTTAGTCTGTGTTCTGTCTGCTACAAAAATTGGTAATGTAGAAAGATAACATCTTAATTATATCATTATTTTCTCTTCTTGTTATATGTGCTATCCATTTTTGTTGTTGCTACTGTTGGAATTCTTTAAGTGGTGTGGTTTTTGTTATTTGGTAAAGCTCTTCTGGTTAAGAAAACAATGAAACAAATTCCAGCTTTATAGTAATGCCCTTTAGAAAAAGCATGAATCCATTTCCCCCTGCACTTTATCCTATTGCCTAATGACAAAGAGGCAAGGTGAAAGAGAGCACCTTGGACAAAGCATTATTTTCTCTTCTTGCACGTGCTACCCATTTTTGTTGTTGCTATTGTTGGGAGTCTTCAAGTGATGTGGTTTTTCTTATTTGGTAAAGCTCTTCTTGATTTTGTAGCACCAGTTTATTGGGTCTGATGAAGGATTGTCTTTATACATAGATTATATTTTACTAACAGATTTCTTGCTTGATTTAGTGTGTTTTGTCTGCCATAAAATGCTGTAAATCTTTTCAAAGTAGGTTTCTATTGTAACCAATGTATTATTGATACATCTGCTCTTTCAGACAGTTTTACATTTTCCTGCAAATTATTTACTTTAGTACTTTTAAATTAATAACAGCTTTGTGTCTGTAAATGAATTACCTTCCTTTTTGGAATATAAGATACTCCTCAAACCCCAGTTCCCCAAATCCCTCTTCATTTTGCAGGATGATGGTCAGCCATGGAGCCAAATTTACCATCCAAGTGGCATTGGAATGAACATTTAAACATTTCTATACTGGAAACATTCAGCATTTATATACCAAACAGTGTTCGTATCAGTTGAAATTTATGAAATCGTAAAACATCCTTTTAGGAAATTAAACTTCTCAAGTCCACTAAATGTTATAGCACTTTCTAATATTTATAGTAGTTTAATTCTAATTTTTCTGTTTTTTGATAATGTGGAAAGTTAACATCTTTATCATATCATTATTTTCTCTTGTTACACATGCTATCAATTTTTGTTGTTGCTATTGTTAGAAGTCTTCAACTGATGTGGTGTTTATTTGGTAAAGCTCAGCTTCATCATTAAGTTCACTGAAAACTGGTCTCTATATTATTGATCTTTTCCCCCTTGACACTAATCCTAGATCACTAGCATCACTATGACATAATAGGTTATTGGAAATGAGCCCATTAAAGCCATTGCTGATTGATACGGTAAATTGTCCAAGATACAACCTGATGATTTGAATATTGCCTTAGTCAGTCTGAGTGAAGATTTTAAACTAAGTTTGTGATATTGACACATGGACATTACTAAGTCAGCACCAGTACCAATTGGCAGTCCTTTCAACAAAGTTTTAGTTGTGTGCCAAGGTGGTACGTGAGGACACACTGCATTGAGAACGTAGATAGTACCATCATTTGTAGTGTCAACTCTTTGGCTGCAATGACAAATAGCAAAATGTTTTGGCTTACTAAATTCAAGGCTCGTCTTTCCTTTAGCTGCACAGTCAGTTTTCAGATGTTATTTCTGAGCACAATTCTTGCATTTGATTTTTTTCTTCCACTACCATTACTAGGAGACCCCCAACATTTGGTCTGTTTTTATCTGTTTGTTTGTCCATTTTTGTTTTATTGCATCAAGTGCTGTAAATTAATGTTCCTCCATTTGCATTTTTACCTGTTCATGTTTATGATCAATTGTTATGGTACCTGTGAGTGTAAGGACAGGTTGGAGCATGAGTATTTACCTATAAAATACCGTCACTGAAACCAAAAGTTTGTCTGTCCTGTATTGATGATTCCTTGTCCACAAAGTCAGTGTCTTCCACTAGCTCATACAAAGCAGATCTCATTATGTTCTCACAAGAGAACACCAACAATTCCAAAGTTTCTTGCATCCAAACGGACAATAGTTGGATTTGTCAAATTAAAGAATCTAAGAGCTGATTATATTAATAGGTGTTTCTTACCCCTTTTTAGGATCAGTGATTTGTGGCTGAGCCCAACACAATTCCCTATCTTTTTCTAGTAAGTCAGTCTTTTTTTTTGTTGTTTTTTAATCAAATTTACCCCAAGCAAGGCAGTAAAGCCACTAAGATGCAAAGGGTTACTGGGCATGAAAAAAATTACTGAACAGAAGACATTATGAATGAGTGAGAACAATAGAAGAGTAATTAAGAAGACAGTAGATAATGACTGACATTGCATTTAAATTTTTGAAGATAATGCATGCTTTTCAGCCAACTTTATGGCTGAAAAGCTTGCAGCCAGACGAGAGTTTCACAAGTGAGAACTATGAGAAGAGAAACTGTTAGCATTGAACGTAGTTACATCTAACCAATTCAACTGTAACCTTATGTAACCTTATTGCCAGACTAATCTTCTTTTATGCGCTATGGCCCTCCACATCTTCCTGCCCCTTGTAGCTCTTAATAAATTTTAGCTTTTTGTTATTTCTCCCAAACCTTGTTCAACCATCCATTTGCTCAAGCCCATCAAGTATATTACACTCTGCTTTCCTCTGTCCCTCTTTCTATCTGTCCTGTGAGTATCAGATTTCCCAAGCCCTCCTTCCTCATTACATGCTCCAGAAATTTCAACTACTACTTCTTGATGTTAAGTGTAAATTTTCCCTTTGTTTCCATTCTCTCCAAAACCTTGTTGTTGCTAACATGGTTGGACCATGGTATCCTCAGCATCTTTCTGTAGAACCACATTTCTGTTGGTTCAAGTCTTCTTAATCTTTGAGGAGATTATCCAGCATTTTCTGCCATATGGGTGGACAGATATCACATAACAACAGTTCAATACTCTTTTCTTTGTTTCTAACGATATTTTTCTGTCTCTTAATAATCTGCTTAGCTTTTGGAATGCATCTTTGGCCATCCCAATATGTCTTCGGATCTTAATGTCGAACTTTTCATCCTATGTTAGAACACTTCTAGATATTTAAATTTCTGTACCTGTTTGATTTTAGTCTCCCCAACCTGTAATTTGCATTTTGGGCTCGCCCTTTTGTTTATAACCATACATTCTCTCTTCTTGTAGTTTATGCTTAGTTCTTTTCTGGTAGAACTTGTAATTCTCTCAGAATTGAGTCGCTGTATAGGTTGAATAAATCTAGTGAGAAGATACATCCTTGTCTTACACCCCTTTTCTAATTTTGTATATTTGCTGAACTCATTTTGTATTCATATGCAGGCAATTTTCCACAAGTATAGATTCTTGATTATTCTAATGTTTTTCCCAAATATGTCAAGGTTGCTGAGCAGCTCTAACAGATCTTTGTGGAATACTTTGTCGAATGCTTCTGTATCGTCTATAAAGCACAGATACAGGTCCTTCTGCATTTATATTGCTCTTTCTGATAACATTTTGAGCATAAATATCATGTTTCTTGTTCTGGTGCCTTTGAGAAACTGACACTGTTCTTGTCCTATCTCTAACCCAATTCTACTGCATGCTCTGTTCATCAAAATTCGGATGATGAGTTTTGTTATATGACACACTAGCAGTAGAGCACGGCGTTGCCCGGGGATGTAACAGTAAGAGACAGATCAAGTATCGACCATCATAAAGACTGAAAAATAAAATTGACAAAGATTATTGTTTAAGGTTGACGGACACGCATGTCTTAATTAGTTTTTTGTTTTGTTTTGTTTTTTTAGAAACACTACCTGCCAAAAAAAAAGTGAAGTTTTGTTGAAATCGGTAGGAAAATGTTGTTGAAATGTAGGAAATCCGATCCCATATATAAACGAACACACACACACACAACCTGGGTTTTATAATACGTATAATTCGATATGAGTTGTCCCCCTTTCATTCTCGTGATGCCTCTTAATCGTGTTTTCAAATTGATTTCATGCAAAAACAATTGTTTTTCCCATTTTTAGCACTGTCAGAACCACTGCAAGGTAATTTTACATAGTCCTGTGAAGTTTTGTTGAAATCGGTTGAAAAATATAGGAAATCCGATCCAATATATAAACATACAGACACACACACAAACAACGTGGCTTTTATAATAAGTATGATTATGCTGATTGTCCAGTGGAGTTCACATTCATTTGTGCCTGGTTTGTTAGTGTTATGAAAATAGATCTGCTTTGGTCTTCTGGTATATCTCCATTATTGTAGATTTCATTTATTATTTCTATGATTCATTTAAGGCTGCCAGCAACTCTATTACAATTTTGTCTGGCCCCACTGCTTTGTTTCTGTTTAATTTGGCCTGTGCAGCTTACACTTTGGTTTTTAATATTTCTGGTCCGAAATTGATTAAATCCAACAAATATGCAATATGCATGTATCTATAAAAAACATATAAACAGAAAATATATTAAAAATATTTGTTGAATTTAATCCATTTCATGTAATATATTGTCATTGTTATATTAGGCTACAATTTCAAAGCAAATATGATAAATGGAGAAAAATCAGTGAAGATGTGTGTTTAAAAGCAGTAATTTGAGCTTTGCTAAACCAGAAGTGCCTTGTCATCCTGGGTAAAACATTAAACTAATTCCGCGTCCTGGGTAAGACGATAAACTACATCCAGCAGCAAGGCCTTTGATCAAGAGGGTTTTGAGGAGCATGGAACCGCCTCTTAATTGCTGGTGTTCCCAGGCCCACCCTGACCCAGGGTGGTAGCACCTGTTAGGGTCCCAGCTATGGGCAAACAGTTAACTATTACCAGCAATATGTTTTTGAAAAAAATTATTACCAGCAATACAATTTTGAAGGAAAAATATTACCAGAAACAGATTTTTGTCAAAACAAAATATTACCAGCAATAAAAAAATTTGTCTGCATTAAATAACCCATTGAGGTTGATATGCCGTAAAACAAAATAAACCAAACCAAAACTAAACCAGAAGTGCTTTGTGGCTGAACAGTCATAGCATGTCTGGGTTGACTGTTCCGTATATGACACAGGTTCAATTCCTGTGGGAGCATGCATATTTTCTACAAGATTTATCGGACATTCAGGCTGGTAAATGCAATTAATACTGTTTAATTAAAATCAGAGCATTTAGTCAAAGAAATGTATCCATAAAAAACATATAAACAGAAAATATACACACACACACACACACACACACACACACACAGTGCGATGGGTAAATTGTCGTCCGCATTTTACATTTATAATTTTGTGCATGGGCATTGTTTACTTTTAATTTTGTCAACTGCACAGTATAGTAGGGTCAGTTGGACACCAGCTGCAGGAAAAAGATCACCATGATACAAGTCACCCCACCAGAGATTTGGAAATGGCATACTGGAAGTTTTGATGAACATTTCAGCGTGTTTGGGTGTTAATCTGAGGACATTACAGAGGATGCTGTTCCCAAAAGATGTACCAAGATGGATAAAAACCAAATATCCAGTCAACATCATGGTGTTTGGAGTGATCACTAGTGATGACAAATATACATCTCCATTCTTCTTCCCACAGGGCCTCAGACTCAACACAGAGGTCTACATCAAGTGATTTGAGGAGGGTCAAGAGGGTGGCTGCTGACAGACCCTGTGCCATGCCACACAAGCAGGAAAACCCAGTCATGGTTGTCAGACAATTTTTGCTATCATCACATCATCTGACTACTTAACTCTCCAGACTGCAACCCAACTGATTATTATTTGTAGGGTACAGTAGAGCAAGAGACCAACAAAACTCCTTGTAACACCAAAGATGAACTGAAGACAAGGATTATGGCAGCATTAACCAACTTAAACAAGGAGACCATCCAGAAGAGTTGCAGGAAATCCTGAATTCATCTGGAGGCTGTGGTTAAAGCCAATGGCGATTTTACTGAATAAATTTAATCTTTAGTATTTCAATATACTTTTGTGTAATTTTGTTAAATGTATATGGTAAAATGTGACATCAGTGTTATTTTCATGATTATCTTCAAGCTGAAGACTGTCAAAGATATTATTTGAAAACATCTGGAGAAATGAACAGGAAAAGTAGAATAATCATAATCAATTTTTTTTTATATATATATATATATATATATATATATATATATATATATATTTTATATTAAGTATATAATAGACTAATATTCAAACATTTTTATATATATTATTATATTTACATATTTTTAGAAGGTTATTTGGACATTTTTTATATATATATATATATATATATATATATATATATATATATATATATATATATATATATATATATATATATATTTCTCATATATTAGAAAAGAGACTAATATTTAAACAATTTTCTACACCAAATTTCTTCTATTCAAATTTAATATATTGAAAACAGATGAATTTCTCATTTTGTGGTCACCAGGTGCAAGGGACATAACACACTTTTTTTTTTTTTTTTTTTTTTTTTTTTTTTTTTTTTTGCTGCTTTTTTCATAATTGTCATTAAGTGCCTTCTATCTAAAAATAGCAAAATTTAGTGGATGAATTTGCCTAATGAATGACTTTCATTCCTTATAAATAGTTTATATATATATATATATATATATATATATATATATATATATATAGGCTGATTAAATAAATTTGAGAGATAAAAAAATAATATTGATGAGACTATTAATATTTATTTTTATTAGTGTATATTAGTGTATATTAGTAGGTGTTTGAAGCATAATGAGAAACAAGTCAGAATTCTTGATTTTTGGACACAGTTGTGTAAATATAAGAGTGGACACTGAGGTCAGCAGCAGTGGTGACAATCTAATTGTATTCAAGCGTGAAACAGACTGTTGCCACTCAGTATTGACCTCTGTGTTCTCTCTCTCTCTCTCTCTCACACACACACACACACATATATATATATATATATATATATATATATATATATATATATATATGAGGGTAAAGCAGCTCAGTTCCTAGGAACTGACAGCCCAGACACCAGCACATATGATTTGATTATAGTGGTGAAGGCTTTGTGCAGAACCAACCACACTTTTTGAAGGGCCGAATACAGAGACCTGGTGCACTACGTGCCACAATGTCCCCCAACAACTCTCTACAGGTTTTGAATTAGAGTTGTCCTTCTAGACCAGTTGCCATCCAAGGCTATAGAACCCAGCCTGTCCTGCTATTTATCCATAGCTAGAGGGAGAAAAAGAGGATTTTCCAAGGGTATTAGCATGTAAATGAATGTAATGGATTCGACTGGAATTTGAAATCGGCTCTGATTCCTCAATCTGAGCTGCTATCCACTACTCCACCGTGGTCCCTCTCTCTATGTGTGTATATATATATATATATATATATATATATATATATGAGACTTGAAGTCAGACGATAAGTATCTTGAACTTTATCCCTAACTATTGTTACTCTTTTTTTTTATTTTTTTTTTTTTTATTGAACAGTTTATTATTTTTTATGCTAGGCCACAAAAATTTCCTGAGCCGACCAAGCATAGAAATGAATACAATATGGGAACCAGTAATAAGGAGTGCCAGAGAAAAGCGATAACAATAAAAATTGCAATATGAGCTCTGGTAAAAACATAAAATGATAACAGAAAAAAAATTGCAATATGAGAACTGGTAAAAAATGATGCTGATTACATTAGGTTTATAATACCCAAAAATTTATACACAGATATCCTCAAGGACACATGGCACGATGAATAAAGGCATTGATTAGATCCAGTGACAGTGTGAGTTCAATAACCGGTTAAGGTAGTGGGGAACTTTCAGAGGGAAAATTAACAGGAGATAACTGACATCCATTAAATATGGCACATGGAAATAGAACAGTCTACCCCAGTGAGCAAAATAAAGGTTTCAGTTCAACATTCTAACCACCTGAAAAAGGCCAGAGCATACAATGGCCGAAACTTTGATAAATATGACATCAAAGATTCAAACAATAATCCAAATAATGTAAATAGTGTACATAATACCTCATCTCAGAAATATAGATAGATATTGAACACTTTGTTTAAAAAAATGTCTGCTTCCCTCTAAATTTACTCCACTAATTTACTGGCAAATGTGATCTGTTAGGTGTTAACAATCTGTGTTTTATGTATTTTTAATGTGAATTCTTTTATATAAATCTGGTTTCTAAAATTCTTTAATCTTTCTTTGGAATGAGTACTTTATATTATTTTGGTATCGTGTACTAAAATTTGTCTTATATTGATAGTTTTGTTTGTGACGATTCATGAGTGCATGAATTGAACTTTTAGATTTTTTTAGATTAATAAAAGCTTTGTGTCTCTGAATGAATTACCTTCCTTTTTGGAATATAAGATAGTCCCCACCCCACCAAATGATGGTCAATCTCCTCAAAGATGAAGAAGAGACTTAAAACAACAGAAATGGGGTTCTACAGAAAGCTGCTGAGGATACCATAGTCCAAACATGTCAGCAACATAACAATTTTTTTTTGCTGCTTAAAGATTTCATAATTGTTATTCCAGAGTGCCTTCTACCTAAAATTAGCAAAATGTAGTGGATAAATTTGTCTCATGAATGACTTTCATTCCTTATGAGTGGTTATATAATAGGCTAATAAAAGAAATTCAAGAGATAAAAAAACAACAAAAATAATAATATCAATAATAAGACTATTAATATTTATTGTATGTTAGTAGGTGTTTCGAAGCAGTATGAGAAACAGATTAAACATCAGAATTCTTGATTCTTGGATACAGCTGCTTTCTCTTTGTTTTTTTTGTTTGGTATTTTGTCAAAAATTTTTCATCGGACTATTAAATCTACATATTTTAGGTTACTTGGACAATTTTTCTTATATATATATATATATATATATATATATAGCATAATGAGAAGCCACGTATACTTTCTTAATATGTATATATAGAAAAAGTTGTAAATTAAAAAAATAATAATGTTTTATTTTTGAAAGTATTTATATATATATATATATATATATATATATATATATACTTGATATTTCAAATTGTCCTTATATATTGTTTTATATCAAGTTTATATCTATAGGTAAAAGTGTTTAATAGACAAAATGTGTGTAAATATGAGAGTGGACACTGAGGTCAACACCAAGTGGTGACAGTCTGTTTAAGGGCAGTCAAGCTTGAAACAGACTGTCGCCATTCAGTGTTGACCTCTGTGTACTCATATACACACACACACACGTATATATATATATATATATATATATATATATATATATATATATATCAATAGACTTGAAGTCAGAAGATAAGTATTTTGAACTTTTCTTTATCCCTAACTATTGTTACTCTATTTTTCTTTTAATATTGAACACTTTATTTACAAAAAATCTGTTCCCCTTTAAATGTGTTAAACGCCATTAATTTACTGGCAAATGTGATCTGTTAGGTGTTAACAATCTGTGTTTATATATTTAATTTAAATTGTTTCTTTTGTATAAAGCTGGCTTCTAAAACTCTTAATCTTTCTTTGGAATGAGTGCTTTATATTATTTTGGTATCGTGTACTAAAATTTGTCTTATATTTAGTTTAATGATAGTTTTGTTTGTGATGATTCATGAGTGCATGAATTGAACTTAGTTTCGCTAAGAGACAAGTCAATCTCAGAGAGTGTGGTGCATGTGTGGTCAACGTAAGAATTTAATTTGTTCTTTTTTATTGATATTGGTGATGTATTCTCCTAACAGACATGAGAATTCATAAACCACGTTTTTACAAAGGGAAGACCTGAGATCTTGATAATAATTAGGTTAGCTGTTTTTAACTTTTATAGTAAATGATAAATCGAAGGTATTTGTTGGGATCAGCTGTAACAATAAATCATTTAAATCTTATTTAGATAAATCAAGTTAGAGGAATTAATATGATTCAATGCTTTATATAGCCAAGCAGATGAACTTGGCTGACTTGAATTCTTAGTTGAATATTTTGATATTAAACATGGCTGAAAACAGTATAGAAAATAAAAGAAAGGTTTTATTTTATTTTTTCATCATGAAATGCAATGTAAAAAAATATTCATGAAAATAATGGAAGATGAGGAAAAAATTTGCTTTCTATCTGTTGATTAACTATAATTTGTCATGTCATTCTAAAAATGCTTGCGAATTGGAGTTTAGGGTAACATTTTTTAAAAATTATAATATATATGAGTAGATATGTTCACTTGTCACCTGGTTCACACCCCTTCCCAGTCTTTTGAACAGGATTAGATGTTTATCTCTTGTTTCCTGTTTAAAATTAGGTTTCCAGTTCCTTCTAAAGTATTTTCATTATCTTTCACTCTCAGTTGCCCATTGCATCTTAGTGGCATTATTGCCTTGCTTGGAGTGAAATGATTAAAAAAAAAAAAGATATATTCTTTAAAACTGGTTAATATAGAAAATTCCAGATGAGTTATCATACTAACTTGGACCAATTAGACTACTTTTTATATATTCACATAATTTGATATTTTTATACTTCTTACATGCTTGACTTATTTGACCAATTTTTACAGTAACTAATTGTTGTAACCTAGTGATGGTTACTGAATAGAATAATCACACAAAGGTTGGTAATGAACGATAATACTTAGAACAAGAACAACACATATAAGATTTGCCAGCGGCACATAGAAGTAGTAGTCAACTGCTAGAAGTGAGTCAAGTGAATTCCACAATGAATCTCCAACTGCAGACCAACATACAGTATTTACTACTGTATGTGAATGGGGACATAACCCTTTATTGTCTGTAGGTATGATACAACACTAACGTATTTCTTTGTTGTTGGAGCCTATTTATCATTTAGAACCCCAGAGAATTTAGTTGCTGAAATAAAATGACTGTATTGAATATACTGTCTTCTTTGTAACTTATAAATCTACCATTTTTCCATGCAGTGAATACTGTTGCCACATCTGGTCTGGTGCTTCTGCTATGTATCTTGAGATGTTGACAAAATCTAAAGTATCTGCAATGTTACTGGTCCTGACCTTGCATCTCTTCTTCAGTCACTTTCCCCAATGGTGTAACATTGTTTCCCTGTGACTTTTCTATAAATATTTTCATAGCAATTCTTCTGATGAATTCTCTCCTTTGATATCTCAACTTTATGAATTATAGCATAGTTCTTGCTTTCCTGTCAGTTATGATCTTCAAAAGTTTAAATGCAATGTCCATCATCATCTTCTGCCTCCTTGAACCCTATTCTTTCTTTTATTGTCCTTTCTTCTTGTTAATATTTTATCAGTTTCCTTCATTTTCAGTAACCCCTTTGCATATTAGTAGCTTTGTTTTCATGTTTTTTCTATAAATATTTTCATGGCAATTGTTCTGATGAGTCCTCTCTTTGGTATCTCAACTGCATAAATTTCAGTATAGTACTAGATTGGCAGATAGGTCTCACTGTTCTACTGTTGAAATAGCTAAATCTTACCATAAGTTTTATTTTAATGATTTTTGTTTTTTGCTTTTCTCACCTGTGGAACTCTCTTCCAGGTTCTTGCTTTCCTGTCAACTACATTAAAAACTTTTCTTGATAGTCTGTGTTATATACCATACCTATGAACATTAATGGGCATGTCCCAATCTGCATAAATACATTAGACACTATTGTAAGTGGGGGTAATATGTTGCCTAAGTAGTTCACCACTAACAGTGGTTTACCTACTTCACGTTGCTGGTGAGTATTTTATTTTGTTGATGTTATAAAGATTACCATTTCATTTCCAACCTTCGTTTCAGTTATTCCTCATTCAGTAATCCTTTCTAGGTTACAACAGTCTGTTAATTCAAACTGATACTGATTTAAAATAAAACATCTATCGTATATCAACAAATAAAGAGAATTTCATAAATTTTCACTGGCAGCACAACAATAAGACCTGTAATAATTATTGGTTTTTATTTAAAAACTCTTAAAATTTGTTGCCCCAAATATCTGTCTAATTAAGAAAAATACATAGAAAATATATTTTTAAAATACTCTATCCTAGTTCTTTCTTAAACACTGGCACTTTTACTTTTTCATTTGTTTTTTTTTTTTAATTCTTCCATTTCCAATATTTTCAAATAATTTTTTTTTTAAAAATGTAAAGATATTAGTTTCTTTCTGATAAAATATTCCAAAGGTGTTATGAATAAAGAATCAAAATCTTAAACATAGACACAGACATTATTATTTTTTTTTTTTTTTCAAAATTACGTATTGATTATCTGATAGAAGTGATACTGGTACAATGGGTTATTAATGTAGAAAATAGAATTAGCAGGCAGAGTTCAAATTCTATATGAGGCTGTTGTCTTCATTTGAAAAGGAAATAAATAACAGAGCAAACAGCTCTGACTTTGGTAGGGCAACCCAAGAGAACTCTTCTGCATTTAAAATCATGAGAAAAAAAATAACAAAAAACAACTATATTCTCAAGAGCACATTTTACTGATATTTATGGAAAGGAAGATGTGGAGCGCCAAATTTCTTTAGCACTAATTTATGTCATTTGGAGATACATTAATTTCTTATACCACTAGAGTGTGGGATTTCAATTTCAAGCTAAACAAGCCAGTTTGAACTTATGCCTCATGACTGCTGTAATGAAATTAGATTTGACATGTTTTAATTTTAGTAGTTGTTAGATCATAAATAAGATGACAATAATTGCTATTAATTAAAAAAATATTAATTAACTGAATATCAGTGGCTTTTCTATAATCATAGGTGCAGATTCTGTATTTCCAGCTGAATGTAAAGAAGGACTAATATGTCAAGTTACACTTGAGTTAAATAAAGTAACTTAAGGTTCTTGTTTTATTTGCTGTGTCCCTTCAGGATGTGGGGTACCATAGCTCTCCATAATTTTTTTTTTTTTTTTTTTTTTTTGTTGTTGCTGTAAGTAACCATTGTGTCTTTACAATCTCTCTCTCTCTTCTTATCCTATTCCTAACCTTTATAACTCTAAGCAATGTTTGTCCACATACTTTCTATCCCAGCCTCTGTTCTGCTATTGATTTTCACAAGTTCATTAGGCAGGTTACTTCTGTCGCTTCAGGACATGGGTGATCCACAATTTCCTATCCTTTTTTAACTGTAAGTAATATTTATCCCTTTGCTATTTCTCCAAGCCTCTGTTCTGCCATCCATTTACACAACCTTATTATATTAATCACTGTTTCCCCTCCCCTACTTTTCCTTCATTATCTCCTATAAGTGTTGAATTTTCTCTAAGCTCTAGGAAGAACAAGATCTAAATTCAGACCCTCATTAACCTAGAAAAAGAAAGTCCTATGCAAATGAAAACTAGGTCAAACGGTACCAGGAGCTCCTAATGCTGATAATATGCAAAGACTTAGGCACTCTAAAACTCCTGAACAAGCTGAAGGCCCAATCAAGAGCCCTCTGCAGGAGCTAGTTAGCCTGAACAAGCTGAAGGCCCAATCAAGAGCGCTCTGCAGGAGCTTGCTAGATTTTAAGCTAGTATAGAATAATTACTAGCCAGAAAGGATGGCATGCTTTTCAGTAGCACCACCAGTTAAACAAGAACAATACTTACCCAATGGTGTTTGTTTAATATTAATATAACTACAACTAGACTGACTGTGTAGTAGAATGGGAACACAATACTACACGAGGTGGAAGAACTTGCTTCAGTGTAACTAATGTTACTATTAATTATTCCTTTCACAATAAAAAAAAAAATCCTTGACACAGAAAAACAAGTCACCCCAATCACAAATGTAATGAGTTTGTATTCCCTGTAACTACAAATAGCCTTGGATGCTAATCAATTTGCATCTCCAAGTAACACAACTACCCTCAAGTTCCTGTTTGCATTTCATGTGCTGTCATATTCCCAGTCATTATCAGATTCTGAAAAACTGGCAGGGTTATACGTCATTGCCCTGCTTATTCAGGAAAGATATTAGAATAATCAAGAATTTATACTGGCAGCAAACTGCCTACATATGGATGGAAAATTAGTTCAGCAGATATACAAAAATAGAAAAAGGGGAGTAAGACAAGGAGGTATCTTCTCACCGGATTTATTTAACCTATACAGCAAGTTGGTTCTATATGGCTGGGAACAGAACATGTGAATAACAAGGAAGTTCTAAAAAAAAAAAGGGAACAAAAAGCACAATTGTATTTATCATCAGAGCTGAAATATCTGTGACACATTGAAGAAAGAAGGTTTGGAAAAATTAACACTCACAGGACATAACGCAATAGTGGCAGAAGGAAACTGTGAGAAACCTAACTAATGAGCTTGTGTATTGTGTAAATGGATGACAGAACAAGAAGTGGGTGGGATAGTAAGAAGACAAATGTTGCTTAGAGCTGCAGAGGGTAGGAAGTTGTGGAGAGCTGTGATTACTCTTGTCCTGAAGGGACATAGCAAATAAAAGTAAGTTTCCTATGGTGAAACAAAGTAATAAATTGACAGTCTGTTATTTACATTATTTACATGGGGACTATTCTCTTCATCTTTGTTATCACAACATTTCCACCATTGTTCTCTCCAGCCTTCATCAGTAGCTCATTGTGATAAAAACAACAAAGATGAGGACAATAGTCTGCATATAAATAAGCATAAATCCTCATAAGAGAAATTCTGATAAAAATTAACAGTCTATTATTTAATACATTTGTACAATATTTAATACATTTTTTTGAATCATTTCAACCCAAACAAAGCAACAAAGCCACTAAGACACAGGGATTTACTGAGTGTGAAAGAAGACAAGACAAAAAAAACATTAATGAACAATAAAAGAACAGAAATTAAGAAGACAGAATATAACAATTGACATTGGATTTACATTTTTGAAGATCAAATCTGACTGGAAAGCAAGAAGCTGTAAGAGAGTTCTACAAGCGAGATGTGCGAGAAAATAAACTGTTCACATAGAACTTACATCTAGTCATTCCAACCGCAAAATGATGTGATCTCACCACCAATCTAGTACTGCACTTATTCTAGGTATTATAGAGAAAAGTTCATCAGAACAATTACCATGGAAGTATTTATAGAAAAGGCACAGAGACGCTACATTACAGCAGTGAGAAAGTAATTGAGACTTAGATGCCAGGTCAAGACCAATGATATTGCAAATTCTATTTGGATTTTATCAAAGATCTCGAAATGCATAGCAGGTGTGTAATATTATATGCGGCAGCAGTATTCAAATCAAGGGTGAATGGTAGATTTATAAATATGTAAGAGAGAATGAGACAAGAAAAATTGTATAATACAACATAATGAACCAATTTTCCTAGTAGCAGACCTCACACTTTATTCAATATAATCTTTCCACTTCATATCAACAGAAAACATTAACCTGAGAAGGTGCAACAAGTCATTCACATGGAGATCAGCATCAGCCATACTGATGGAACGCAGATAGGTTTTTCTTAGACAATTTATAGAAACAGTTTCGCTTTGGAGGCGTTAAAATTAACAAGCCATTCCTTGCCCTAACTAACAACAAAATGTAGGTCATTTTTGAGATCAGCTGCCAATTTGACCTTATCAAACCAATCAGATTTACTGTAGACAAAAAGAAAATAGACTAACCTATTCATGAACTTGTTGGTTGACTTAGAAATATATCTTCCCTTATGTCTGTCAGTTTTCCTTTTCTATAAATATTTTCGTGGTAATTGTTCTGATGAACTTTCCTCTTTTTTGCCTCAACTGCATGGATTTAAGCATACTACTAGATTGGCAATTAGGTCTCATTGTTTTACTGTTGAACTACTAATAATTTTTTTTTCACATTTCTCGCCTGTGGAACTCCCTTTTGATTTCTTGCTTCCCTACCATCTATGTTCCTCAAAGATTTTAATTCAATACCACGCCATCTTCTGTCTTCTTGAAACCTGTTCTTTTATTGTCCTTTTTTGTTGGTTCCAATCCCCACAGGGAATGACTTCAAAACACTTTCCCCTCCCCAATTTATGCAACACAAATGCATGCTGGGGTTTCTTCCTAGCTAATAAAATAGGCCAGTTCTCAGTTTCGTATTACTTAGCCCCAGTCCATCTTGAAGTCAGAGCACTATGTTTGTTTATCTAAACTTGCTCTTGTGTGTCAATCCCAGTTCTTAGTTTGTGAACTTTTTGCCTTACTACTGTTGCTTTGCCTTACTACTGTTTGCTTGCTTTATATTATCTTTTTGCCCCGTTCTTTTCTTTTTCTTGTTATTACTTGTTACAAACTTTGTCAGTTTTGATTGTTAGGCAGATCTACCATTTATTTATATTTGATCATGACCATTCTACGTTTCTCCTCAATAAAGTTTTCTCATTCTCTTTTACTCCCTTGTAACCCCTTGCATCTTAGTGGCATTATTGCCTTGCTTGGTGTGAAATGATTAAAAAAAAAAAAAAATCAAGATGAAGATGCAAGCACCCACAAAATTAATTACAGCTTCATAATATTTCATCTCTAAGATTCCAATATAAATTAATGATGATTTGACATGTCAGGAGATATTTTAAAATCTGTGTGCTTTTTTTCCTTTTTTTTTTTTTTTCTTAAATATACAAGGAAAGTAATGGTGTAAAACTGATTACACCTTCCCGCTGGGGGCTCAAACTAAGTTTGTTACATAATCGGTAGTGATATTTAACACCCCCACCTCTCAACAACATGGATATTCCATTTTTGGAAACACATATAAAACTAAACACTTTTTGCCAGGAAATTAGTTATCATTAGAAGTGATAGCAAAATTATCTATTTGATTGGGGGAAGCCTTCTTAAAAATGGCCCCTGGGAAGAGTAAACTATAAAGCTGAAAACCTAAGCATTACTTGGCATTTTTCTGTGATTTCTAAACTTTCTACCCATTCCCCTTTGCTAAATTTCCTCAGTGTTTTATGATTTCGTTGAAAATGGATAATTTCCCAACCTCAAATTGTACTGAAACGTCTGCCAAAAGATATCAGTTTGTTCTCTTTATCACTCCGTTCTCTACACATTTACAAAAGGTAATTGCCAATCATTTTATAGATTTTTGTTCAATTCATTTGTCAATTTCGCCAAGAAAAACCCAACATATTCTTAGATGGACATTGGCCAATCGCAGAATGTTACAAGTATTGAAATAGTGATATCTTTATACTGCAAATTATCTCCTACTGTCAATAATAATTCTGTGTTGCCCAGAACAAAATTGACTTGTATGAACATTACTCAAAGTTTAGTATCAACTATCAATCATGAGTTACTTTCTCTAATACCTGAAAATTAAACTGCATGGAATATATGTATATATAGGTAGCTTATCTTCATTCAGACATGTTTCATTGAATAATATATAGTGTCTACTTATTTTTATACTGATCCTTTCCAGTTGTATAATCAGTTTTTGGTGTTGATAAAATTCATCAAGGAAGGCGTTGAAGTTTTTTTTAACCCAGGTACTTTCGATATTTTTCTAAGATCATCTTCAGGAGTAAATTAAAAAGACAAACTTATTGTAACTGCGATAAAGTCTACATTCCATTGTGATGTTGATTTTTAAAAGCACATGCAAATGCACTCTGCAATTATTTTTAAATTTGAAACTTATCCATTGCAGTTATGGAATTTTTAGCAAAACAAGCATCTCAATATAAGGGAACTGACCAGAAATTGGTAGAAATGTAAAATAGCATTAAATGTTATATGCACTTTAATATGTTGTTGCTATATTCGTAATAAACTTTGTCAAGTGTTGGTTGGTTGGTTGATTGATTTTGATATAGAGTGCTCCATAAATTTATCTATTTATCTATCTAATATATATATATATATATATAAGTGAGCATTGCAGTCAACACTCAGAGGCGACATGCTGTTTCATGCTAGATGCAATCGTCAGGCCACCTTTACATACGCTCTATCTCCTATAAATATAGCATACCCTAAAACTATATTTCTTCATATATATATATATATATATATATATATATATATATATATATATGGTCATCTATATACAGGCCTGTTTTGCTGTATCACAGCTCATGAGTGTGACTAGACATCCAGTTGCTTCAAGCTGGGATTTAAACCCTACTGATTTGGCATCAGTCAGAGATCCTACCCTCAGCTATCAGCACACAGCAGAGAGGAAGGGAAATTCTAATGTATTGCAAATGAATGTAAACAAATGCCAGTAGCCAACAGTGCTCAATTCATTAATGAAGAATGGTGTGAAGTGTGTGTGTATATATATATATATATATATATATATATATATATATATATATATATATATATATCACTAGTTATAATCTTATAAATATAAGAAATTATACTCGTCCGGAAAACCTTTGGTTTCTTGATCTGCAAATAAAGAAACCAATACCAAAGGAAAAAAAATGGTACAAAAAAGAAAGAACAGAGAACATGTATGTCAGCCAAAAATAATCGTCTAGCATTCAAGTTCAGAGTCCAAAGAAAAAAAAAACCCAATACGAGTAAGAAAATAACTAAATAAAGTACTCGATATGCTAAGTAGAGCAAACCTAATTAAACCTAAAGAGCCAGACAAACTTACCACAGTTTCACCTTAGCAGATCGTCAGGGTCAGGGGGTATATATATATATATATATATATATATATATATATATATTTTATTACTTAAACATTTTTTTTTTTGCTAGATATACATATTTGAGTCGACATTCAGATTATTTATTAAACTGCATATTTATTTATTTTTTCCTACCAGCCTGAATATTCTAGAAATCTTATTCCAGAAAATATATACTCTCCAGCAGGATTCAAAACTGTGTCCCCAGGGCCAGCATGTCATATCCCCAACTGATTTGGTCATTTTTTGGGGCCCCGTTGTGGCCTCTGACATTTTTTTTCAACACTGTTTTATGGTCATCCACCATTTTTTTTTTAATCATTTTTAGACTGATGTTACATTTACACTCCTCACCTAATAATATACATCATATATCTGCATGACCAGTGCAGTGCATATTAAACAGGGACTCCCAACAAGGTTAGAGCCCCAAAAAGATTAGTTTCAGTGGCATATTTTTGTGTTTTGTACTTTTTACGTATTTTTCTACCCAAGTTATATTGTCAATCATCAGCTATAATACTCGACAGTTCCAGTGCTTGCTATCCTGAACCTTTCAGCTGCATGGGGGCCACATGCCTTTACGTGAGAATTGGGGGCAGAAGTGCTAATTTTACTAGCGCTTATTTTTTTTAATTTGTAATTTTCTTTCTGAACAGTTCATTTAAATCAATTAAGAGGGTAAGAGATCTCGGTAAAATCATTTTTTATTCCAAGATAATCCACTAAGGAGGATCTTTTTTCCTTTTTTTTTTTTTTTTCCTTCCTTTTTTTTTTTTTTTTTTACCAATAGAAATAGTAACCAAAAGTCCATGGCTAGTAATTAAAATAAAATTTCTAGTCCCTACTTTTTACATTTCTAGAAAGATAAAACTGAGAAAATGATTGCTTAAAAAATAAAAAATTTTAAAGATTTCAACACATGAAAAATTTTCCTGAAAACTGAAATACTGTTGTTAAAATAAATTTTTAAGATAATCCCACCTGTGTTATGTTAGAATCTTTTAAAAACTTTTTTTCAGCGGAGATGTTTCAGTGATTAATCTTTATGGAAATGTAAAATTTACGACTTAAACATTTTTTTCAAGTAAAATTTAGTCATGAAAATATTGGTGGTTATTACAAAAAGAATAACATTTTCTCAGATTTTTGAAAAATAAAAAAACTATTCATTATAAAAGAAAATAATTAATGAATATGTACTTCATTTGGATAATTCTCTGATTTTTGGTAATTTAAAAAAGTGATGCCCTTGATCACATTGCAATAGATTGTCCCTTAATTTTCATTATTAATATAAAATGAACACAGCTTGACACTAATATTTGTTTTGGTGCTGATTTCTGGTGTGATCTAGATTAAAATCTTGCATTGTTCAGTTACAAGTCCAACTTTGTTGAATGTTAACATTTTGTTCACAAAGATCAAAGGTGAAAAGTTGCACTTTCACCATATTATGTTCTAGGAATTACGGAAAGAAGTAAGCATCGTAGCTGTGACAAAAAACATTCAGAAGGTTTATTTAGATTGTGCTCTAGCTATTTGGACAGTCAAAAGATTTTGTCAGGGTGGTTTTTAACCTAAATGATCAGCCACACTCTGGACGAACTTCCAGTGTTGATGAAACACTTTTTGCCATCATAGAGAATAAACCAAAGATTTTGACAGAAGAGATTGCTAAGAGTTTGAAAATGGATATCTCAACTGCCTTTTGCCATTTGAAGAGACTTCTTAGATTCAAGAAAAATGGTTATTTTTGGCAAATCCAAAAAGTGTCATTTTCCACCATGACAACACAAGACCACATGTTACAAAACAGACCTTGCAGAAACTTAAAGAATTGAAATGGTAAACCCAACCAACACTCACTGTATTCACCTGACTTGGCACCTTCAGATTTTTATTTATTCTTGTCTTTGCAGAACAATTTAAATGACAAAAAATTTGAATGTATACAGTCAGTTGAAAATTACCTCATAACCTTCTTCCAACAAAAAATCTGAAGTTTCTACAAAAATGGCATCAGCAAGCTTCTAGAACAATGGGAGACAGTTGCTAAAAACAATGGAGTCTATGTACTTAAATGTTTCACCCCAAGCAAAACAATAATGCCACTAGGATGAAGGAGGTTACATCCAATGAAAACGTTGCTGTCTGTTTGGTCAAATTGTAGATAGATAATTCACTTTGAGCTTCTTCCAGCCAGTAAAACAATAGAATGCAAATAATGTGAAGAAGTATTGTGACCAACTAAGCAATCTCAATGTGGCTATTAAAAAAAACACTATTATCAAATCGAAAAGAAGTCTTTTCCACAAGACCACATGTTACAAAACAGACCTTGCAGAAACTTAAAGAATTGAAATGGTAAACCCAACCAACACTCACTGTATTCACCTGACTTGGCTCCTTCAGATTTTTATTTATTCTTGTCTTTGCAGAACAATTTAAATGACAAAAAATTTGAATGTATACAGTCAGCTGAAAACTACCTCATAACCGTCTTCCAACAAAAAATCTGAAGTTTCTTCAAAAATGGCATCAAGAAGCTTGTAAAATGTTATATAGAAATAAAGTGTCACTGCCAACACTGGAGTTTGAACACAGATCACCAAAAAAAATATATATATATATATATATATATATATATAGCATAATGAGAAGCCACGTATACTTTCTTAATATGTATATATAGAAAAAGTTTCAAATTAAAAATTATAATGTTTTTATTTTATGAAAGTATTTATTTATTTATATAAATAAATAAATACTTTCATAAATAAAACATTATAATTTTTAATTTGAAACTTTTTCTATATATATATATATATATATATATATGGGAATTAGCATGGCATCTAATTGATTACCATTTCTATTTTATCCTCTATTACTATATGGATCATTATTTCTAATCTATCCTCTATTACTATACAGATTGCTAATCTCTATACTATTTTCTATATTGACCACTATACAGGTTACTATTCAGTGGTTACTCTTCGAGCGAGTATTATCAAGCAAGTACTATTAGTGCAAGATTATTTGAAGTTGTCTGACACTGGTATCGTTCAACAGTGTTACTATAGTTGTATCTGTGATTACAAAGTCTCTACTACAACAAGCATTATGAAAATTACAATGAGTATTCATTGACATTTCAAAAGTGGCAACAAGTGTTTGTTGACACCACAAAATAGAACAATGGGAGACAGTTGTTAAAAACAATGAAGTCTGTGTGCTTAACTAAATGTTTTTTGTGTGTATATAAAAATTTTGTTTTTAATATTCTGATCAGGTAAAAACTTTTTCAATGATCTAATATACATACATCTCTTCTCCTCCCAGCTATGGGTCAATTAGCAGGACAGTCTGGGTCAGTAGCCTTGGATGGCAAGCAGTCTACCATAGAAAAAAACCAGCAACCTACTGCAGAAAAATCTTCTATCTAGTCAGTCATGAGTGAAAAGAGACATGATGGCACTTAAGTGACTGAAGCAAGATTTTTTTAAAAAATTGATACTATAATTATAACATCTAGTTCTTGACAATGACTGTGATAGTGTGCAGAAAAAAATCCACTTACCTTCAAAAAGGCTGCTCAGGGTGTTCACCTGCCAATAACATTGGCTTCATGATGCAAATGATCTGTCATTTATAACAGAAAACAGTTGATTGATTAGCCCAGATCTGCTGCCAACATGGTTGATAGAATAACAAAGATGTGCTGCCTATGGATTAGCATACCTGCCCTCAAATGCATATAAAGTCAGTCGCGGTGAACAAGATAAGAGCAAGAAAGCTTACTGCTGGAAGAGTAGGTCTGCGACTATTTGTATGTGTGGCTTTGTGAATTTGTGACAGTTTTATTTTTTCTACAGATAGTCAAAAGTTCTTGAACATAACAAAAAAAACAAACATGAATTTTGTTCAATGGAAAGATATAGTAAAATGTTGAATATACAGGCCTTGTCAGTGGAATTTAAGAAAACTTGTTTGAATCTAAGTCTCTGTTGAGTGATATACATATAATTCCTTCTATGGTTTCTGCTATATCTAACCTGGATCCATACAAAGCATGTGGACCTGATGGTATCCCTGTAATAGTCCTCCAGAAATGTGCTCCCAAACTGACTCTTGTTCTCTCTAAACTGTACAATAAATGCCTTACTGCCTCTTACTTTCCTGCTTCTTGGAAATCTTTCTCTGTTTCAGTTTTTAAAAACATAGGTGAACCATCTGACCACTTAAACTATTGACCTATTATCCTTCTACCTCTTTTTGGTAAAATATTTGAGGCATTAATCTACTCCAAATTGTTTAAGCAACAAACAAGAAATATGGCTTTCAATTCTCTAGGTCAACTGCTAATGTACTAACAATTATTGCTAAAAAAAAAAATGTGTGTATATCAATCTTTATCTAAAACTGATGAAGCTCAGGCTGTTGCTTTGGATATCTCAAAAGTATGACTTTTTCCACAAATTGGAGGTATTTCTGGACAAATTTTTGAACTAATTCAGTCTTTCTTGTCTAATTGCAAAATGAAAGTCATCCTGAATGGCCACTCTTCTAGATCTTTTTGTACTAATGCAGGTGTACCACATGGATCTATCCTTGAACCTATTTTGTTCTTAATTTTCATCAACGACTTTCCTGATGACATCAGTTCTCAATTTGGTATCTATGTTAGTGTCCCAACCATTTATTCCTGTCTTAGTAATAAGTCTGATCAGTTCGATAAGGTGAAGTTGGCTGATGATCTAAAAATGATATACAGTTTCTTGTTAACTGGGACAAGGAATGGCTTGTTAATTTTAATGCTACCAAAACAAAACTTCTCTTTATTAATCACCTAAAAGACGCCTTCCTGTCTCCCTTCAGTATAATGCTGATGCTAACCTCCATAAGAGGGATCTGTAATGCTTACTTGGACTAACATTCTCAGCTGATATGAAGTAAAAAGACTATATTAAATCCATTGCAAGGACTGCTACGAAGAAAGACAGGTCATTGTGTTGTGCAATACAATTTTTCTCTATCTTGCATATTTTGTAAGTCTACCATTTGTCGAAGCTTTGAATACTGCTGCCCCATCTGGTCTAGTGCTCCCACTGTATATTTAGAGATTCTTGATAAAAATCCAAAGAATCAGCAACATTATTGGTCCTGACCTGGCATCTCTGCTTCATTTTCCCATTGCTGTAATTTAGGGTCCCAGCTATGAGCAAATAGTTAACTCCCAAACTGGAGTCAAAGTATTATGAAAGTGTAAAAATAGGTTTAAATACCAGCAATACATTTTTTGAAAAAAATGTTACCAGCAATACATTTTTGGAAAAAAAATATTACCAGCAATAAAAATCTTGCCGGCATTAAATAACCCATTGAGGCTGATATGCTGTAAACCAAACCAGATTCGCAGCAAGGTCTCATCAATTTACAGTTGAAATGGCTAGATGTAACCATAAGTTCTATGCTAACAGTTTCTTCTTTCACACTTCTCACTTGTGGAACTCTCTTCTGGTTTCTTGCTTCCCAGTCAACTGTGACCTTCAAAAATTTAAATGCAATGTCAATTGTTATGTTCTGTCTTCTAAATTCTTTTTTTTTTGTCCTCTCTTGTTAATAGTAGTTTTTTATGTTCTCTAACTGTTGTACAGTGGTTTCACAGTGGAGGCTTGTATTTGTACTAAGTCGGTCCTAAAATAGGTTCGATGTACAAAACGTTAGGAACTTGATATAATAGGTAATGACGCAGAGAAATCTAGTGGTGGTCACTGATACTTTTAGTGTCCGACATCGACTGACTGACCAACGATATTTAGTCACCCTGCCACGGGGGCATCATGTGGCACAAGGCCGGTTTAACATGGGATCTCCGAGCCTGTGGGCTCGGCCAAAAATATGCCCGTTGAACCCGTATAAACGGGCTCAGGGTCAGTTTACCTCCCCGAAAGAGAATTTGCCCTTCGGCGTAGCCTCCTTTGGGTTCCTCCCCGCCCGAAGGCAGACAGTTCAACAGATCAGCCAGTCAACTGACTGACCAACTCCCTGATCGACTGCTACTACTCCTATTTATTATAGGTGGGAGAGTCTATTAACAGTAGAATAGGTATGTTCCACTATAACACTAACACTCAGTAACCTCTTGCATTTTTGTGGCTTTATTGTCTTGGGGTGGAATGAATAAATAAAATGTTTTCTTCCTGTGAAGTCAAATTATTTAGTCTATATTTTAGAAGAACCCATTTCTCTGTGTGTGTATGTCATCTTTCTCTAATAAACAATGACTCTTATGTCCTATTATTATGTACAAATCCCAAAGGTTATAGTTAAAAAAATATTATTCAGCTAAAATAATTGGTCAAATAAAAAAAGAATCTCTTCTTGACAGACAAAAAAAAAAACTGTCAAATACTAAAAAAAAATGAATAGACTCAAAAATAGTAAAACAAAACAGAAGAATATGGAAATATGAGGATATCACCTGAGAGACCATAAAATTTGTAAGGTGTCATCTTACAAAAAATCTCTCAAGAAAAAAGTTTGTTTTTTCTTTTCTATTAAGTCTTTTGTCTTTCATCCTCTGTAACCAGTTCTGAGTGGCTTTGCTACCTTGCTTGGGGTGAAATGATTAAAAATCATACTTATTATAAAACCCAGGTTGTGTGCGTGTGTCTGTTCGTTTATATATTGGATCGGATTTCCTACATTTTTCAACCGATTTCAACAAAACTTCACAGGACTATGTAAAATTACCTTGCGGTGGTTCTGACAGTGCCAAAAATTGGAAAAACACAATTGTTTTGCATGAAATCAATTTGAAAACACAATTAAGAGGCATTAATGAAAGGGGGACAACTCATATCGAGTTATACTTATTATAAAACCCAGGTTGTTTGTGTGTGTGTGTTTCATTTATATATGGGATTGGATTTCCTACATTTTTCAACTGATTTCAACAAAACTTAACTTTTTTTTTTGGCAGGTAGTGTTTCTTATTGTCTTGCACACTTTTTTCTTTATTTTTACATTCAGAATGTTTTAAAAATTCCATTTACAAGACAATTGTTTATAATAAAATTCTATTCAATCAGTAGACTCATAATGATTGAAAACAATGTTTTTGTTTGAGTTTGGGTTTGACCAATTCGTAAAAAAAAAAATCAAAAACAAAACAAAAAACAAAACCTAATTAAGACATGCGTGTCCGTCAACCTTAAACAATAATCTTTGTCAATTTTATTTTTCAGTCTTTATGATGGTTGATACTTGATCTATCTCTTACTGTTACATCCCTGGGCAACGCGGGGCTCTACTGCTAGTAAATAAATAAAAACAGAAAAGTTGAAGTTGATGAAGCCTTAATGTTGAGAATTTAACCTATATTTGTTACCTTTTTTGTCCATCGCTGTCTTCCATGTCAATATCTCTCTCCCTCTCAGTTTCTATCCATATCTCTCTGTCCTGCCAGGAATCTGTCCATGTCTCTCTCTCCTGCCAGGAATCTGTTCATATCTCTCTCCCACCCAGCATATGTTATAATATTACCTACATTTGTTACTTTTTTTTTTGTTTGTCAATATCTATCTGTCTCTCTTGGTTTCTGTTTATATCTCTCTCCGGCCCGGGCCGGGCCAGGCCGGGTCCCTATCTCTTTCTCTCTCCGACCCGGCCCGGCACGTGTCCCTATCTCTTTCTCTCTCCGGCCCGGCACGTGTCCCTATCTCTTTCTCTCTCCGGCCCGGCCCGGCATGTGTCCCTACTCTTTTCTCTCTCCGCCCCGCCCGCACATGTCCCTATCTCTTTCTCTCTCCGCCCGCACGTGTCCCTATCTCTTTCTCTCTCCGGCCCGGCATGTGTCCCTAACTCTTTCTCTCTCCAGCCCGGCCCAGCCCGGCATGTGTCCCTATCTCTTTCTCTCTCCGGCCCGGCCCGGCACGTGTCCCTATCTCTTTCTCTCTCCAGCCCGGCACGTGTCCCTATCTCTTTCTCTCTCCGGCCCGGCACGTGTCCCTATCTCTTTCTCTCTCCGGCCCGGCACCTGTCCATATCTCTTTCTCTCTCCGGCCCGGCACCTGTCCATATCTCTAAACAGTTGTCTCTCAGTAGCTTTATCACCTTGCTTGGGATGAAATGATTAAAAATAAATAAAAACAGAAAAGTCAGTGGAGGTGAACCCTTCCTGTTGAGTAGGTTCTTTAGTATTCTTCTTACCTTCATTTTTTGTATCGATGCCCAAGATAGCTTGGGGAGGCTCTGAGAGTTTTGTCTCTGACTGGTGGCCATTTCTCTAGGACAGATTGCATTTAACAGACAAGAATGCTTTTCAAAAACAGAGAATGGCTTATAGTTAGAATGTTAAAAGGAATATGTAGGCGGACTAACACTGACCAGTGGTTTTCTCTTCCGGTGTCTTACTTCCCACTCAAATTTTAGTTTCAAAAATTTAAATGCAATGTCAGTAGTTATGTCTTCTTAATTCCTATACTTTTATTGTCCTCTCTTCATAACAATAGCTTTTCTTGTATTCTCTAACACTCAGTAACCCCTTGCATCCTTAGTAGCATAATTGTCTTGCTTTAGTTGGAATGATTTTTTTTAAAAAGATGATTTTTTTTCTTTTGTTAAATATTGTTTATTGTAGCTGGTATAACCAGTTATCTCCCCCCTCCCCAACTTAATGGACTGTTCCTATCAGCAGTGTCGGCAGCAGGAGCATAGACTTGTTTCCCCCTTCTGCACAGGGTGGATTGGGTCATTAGATACTATTTAAACAGCTGTGATTTCTCTCTTGGCACTTTGACTTTACTAGCCTAGAGGAACTACTGACATTTTAAACTAGACCTGGACTCTTATCATCAATCTTCACTCTTTTAATTACAAGGTAACCCAAAAAGTTCTGTCCATTTTTAAAGGAAAAAAAGAAAACGTTTCACACTGTGTAACTTATATTTAGTCTTCGAAGTAATCACCATCGGCATCCAGCACCTTCTGCCGTGTCTCCAGCTGTTCAATGCCCTTGATGTAGAACTGGGTGGTTGACGCAAAGAAGTCTGTGAGGGCTTTGCGCAAGTCTGCTTCATTGGTGAAGAATTTCCCACAAAGATGATTATCCAGGGAGTGGAAGAGGTGGTAATCGGATGGCTCAAGGTCAGGTGAATAAGGTGGATGGCACAATGTCTCCCACCCAAGTTGCTGTATGGTATCCCTGACCACTTGCGCGACATGTGGCCTGGCATTGTCATGGAGGAAAAGCACACCTTTGCAATTCACCAGTGCTGGCTCCTTCTGGCACAGTGCCTGTTGCACACGTTTCAATTGCTGCGAGTATAGGTCTCCAGTGACCGTTTGGCCCGTTGGTAGTAGTTCATAATGAACCACTTGACGACTTGTCCATCAGACACAAAGCATAATCTTGCGTGGGTGCATAGGCGGTCTTGCGGTGTTAGGGACAGCATCCTGAGGAGACAACCAATGTCTGGAATGCTTGGAAGTTTCGTACAGAACCCACTTTTCATCACTGGTAAGCACTCGATTGAATAAGGATTCGGTACGGTGGCAAGAAAGCAGCAATATGCAGGCTGCCACTCGTTGTCCCTTTTGGACCTCCAACAGCGTTTGTGGAACCCACTTGCTAAGTTTGTACATCTTACCTAGGCGGTGCAGGTGAAGTCTGTTTCATCGGAAACGTTGAACTGTCTTGCAAGTTCACCACACGTTAGTCTACTGTCCTCTTCAATGGCCGCCTTCAGGACTCCGTCATTCAAGACCTGTGGTCGTCCACTGTGAGGCTCATCATGGAGAGACAAATCTCCCGACTTGAATTTTCGAAACCAACGCCTTGCAGTACGTTCATCCACAGCACTATCCCCAAATGCTTGACATATGCGGCGACTTGATGCAGCTCCTGATAAGCCCACTTTGAAGTCGTAAAGCAAACAGCCCCAAATGAGATCTCTAGACACTTCCATCCTTCTCACAGCTGTCTGGCTTATAACTGATGGCAGGGCAAGATGCGCATGTTTTTTATAACATCTGATGTTCCTACTTCCGGCTGTCCGAATTTGAAAACAATTGCTACATGCATTTCATATATATTTCAACTTCATTCAATGACTAATCAAAAAACGGACAGAACTTTTTTGGTTACCTTGTATATCTGCTTCTATTGCTTCATTAAAATATATACAAGAGAAAGATCTTGTTAGCCACTCCATGACAATTGTTTCATTCTTTTATGAATGGTTCTTGAATGATCAAATAAGAAGACCTCAGGAAAATAAAAATTTCCTTTAAGATATTTCATCAGGCACTCCCATGTGGTTAAAAACCAAAAGCCATTTGATTTTGTTTGTATTATCATTTTATTTAAATAAATCTTTTGACTTGAAAATACAAAGTTGATAATTATCAAAATATTGATTGAATATGACAATTTTTGTTGTTACTTTTATCCATCATACAGAGTATATATGTTTTGTTTTTTTTTGTTTTTTTTTTGTTCAAAGATAATTTTTTTGATAAGGTATAGACATATTTCAGTCAGTTTAAGGTGTATCAAAAGTATTTTCATTTTTTGCAGATTTTTACATCAAAGCTTATTTCAAGTGTACTTCAAAAGTCTGTTTGTGACTTTATTACATTGTTATCATTACAGCCTTGCTACATTATATTATCGTTATGACCTTGCTACATTATATTATCGTTATGACCTTGCTACATTATATTATCGTTATGACCTTGCTACATTATATTATCGTTATGACCTTGCTACATTATATTATCGTTATGATCTTGCTACATTATAATATTATATGACCTTGCTCCATTATTTTATCATTATGATCTTGCTATCTTTATGAACTTACTGTGTGATGTTATCACTATGACCATACATATGCCATATCGTTATGACTATTTAGCAAAAGCAGCACTTAACATGACATTGAACCAGAACTTCAAAATTCCATATACTGACCTAAAACATGAAATCAAGAAAATAATGATGCAAAAATGGCAACAACTATGGGACAAAAATACCCACAATAAGCTCTACCAAATAGAACCCATTTTAAAAGAAAGGAAACTGAATCTTAATAATACAAGAAGAGAAGAAACCACCCTTACTCGGTTACGCACTGGACACACTAGACTCCTTCCTTCATACTAGAAGGTGGGCCTCCTCCTAGGTGTCCCTGGGGAAGCCAATACACAGTAAAACATATACTGATAGAATACACAAACCTTACACACATCCGAAGCAAGTTCTACAACATTAAGAGTACAAAGGAACTATTTACAAAAATTGATCCAAGTCATATAATAAACTTCTTGAAAGGATGTAATCTGATGTGTAATTAATATATGCTACCTTTTAACATTGTGCAAATTGTCTTTACTAAATGGAAATCCTTGTCCTAGACAGTAATACCTGGAATTATTTTGCTGTGTGCAAGCAAATAAGCCCTAGCTTATATAGCTTATAGACGTTTACAAGTCCTATATATTTATATATATATATATATATATATATATATATATATATAAAAACTAAATTTGGCATTAAATGACCTACAGTGGTTGATATGCCATAAAAACCAACCAACCAACATACATGACCATATTATTTTACATTATTTACATTAATGTAATAAATATGGCAACAAAGATGAGGACAGTAGTCCGAATAATGTAAATAATAGCTCATCTCAGAAATATAGACAGTTACATATTATTTTAATATATATTATGATGTATCAAAAGTTGTTTTTTGTTATTAAAGGCCTTTAAAATCGTGCAGAAGATCATTGAAAGATACCATATGGAGGTCATTACTTAAGCTTTAAAGAAAAAAAAAAGCCATACTGCCAATTAAAAAATGAAAATGCTTTTGATGCACCCCAATATATTTACAAGCTTCTCTTAACCCTTTCACTTCTGCATTGTTATAGCATTATTGCCTGGCTGTGCTGGTCCATATTGGGGGAAATATGTAATTGCTATTTCCAAGAAATAAATGGCTAACAAGATAGGTGCTACTATTTTGGTTTTGGTTGGATACACAGCAGTACAGAGTAAGCCAAATGACTTCTCCCAACACACAGTATAGGGAAAAATATGTCACAAACTAGGTGCTATTGCATGCTACTATATATCTACACTGTTTTGGAAATGCACTATTTTATAACACAAGGACTAACATTTCACGGTATCTTGAAAATGTATATATACACCAACAGCAGGCAATATATAAGTACATCTACAGCAGTGAAAGTTTTAAAAACCAACACAAGTAATTTGTTTGACACACTGTCAGAATATCTAGGCATTCAGTGATGCTCAAAATCACTATCAATGGCTTGTAATACAATGTTACTAACCATTGCTTGAGCCTCAGTGTATTCTGGTTCTAAGCTACTGGGTACCAATTATGAATTAAACCCACAAACCATTAGTTGACTAATCATATCTCAGGCACTCTAAGGCACTCTAAGTTAGCTTTGCTTAATCAGGGCGCACTTGCTTAAGAACCAAACTTCATAGCGATAGCTTGTTTACCAAAGATCAATGGTACTCATTATATATTTAGTTTTAGCCAAGTTTGGCAGAAGGCCATAATAATAGGATGTAAAGTGCTAGCATAGATTTAGGAAGAGGATAATTCTAGGCAAGATCTTTTGAAGGCACTTTTAAATGTTTACCATTCCTGGTCTTGTCTGGCACAAGGCTGCAATAGTGAACCACAATACAGATCACTATATAACAATGACTGGTTAAACTAACTCACTCAGTAACAATTGCTCTATGACAAGTGTCCTCTCTCTCTCTCTCTCTATATATATATATATATATATATATATATATATATATATATATATATATGCACAGTAGGTGTAACAGCAAAACTGTCCGAATTGGATAAAAGCATGGGATAATTGTCCATCCCACAAAATGTTTAATATCTAAAAAAAAAAAAACACTAAACTGAGTTTCTTTTTTCCAGGTTTTCAGATAAGACGTTTAGCCATCTTGACACCATTTGTCGTAAGAATCACTGAGAAACCCTCTGAGTTATTCAGCTAGAAAGAGAACAGGTTTAAAATCATTTTGTGTCAGTCCCACTATATCTTTCCAACTGAGCAATGATGAGAGGAAAAAGATCATTCAGGCCTTCAGTAATGGTACCAACATTCATACTCTGCTTCCATCTTCAAAATCCATTCAAAAATCATTAAGAGATCAGTGAATAATTTAAAAAAGAAAGGGAACAGTAGAGAGGAAAACTGGATCTGGAGGTCACAACAGGAAGAGGGATCATCATTTCAACTTAGAGCGAAATCCATTCATATTGTTCAAAGTAGAGTCCAATAGTGTTATAAAAACTCAGAGAATTCCAGTAAGATATATTTAATCATTTCTCAGATACAACATTTCAAATATTAATCTAACAATTAGACAATTTTGCTGTTATATCCAGTATATATTTTTTAGCTTAGTTTCATTTGACACAAGGCCACAATATTGGAACACCTAATGAAGATCAGAGCTAGTAATAATGCCTAATGAGATACTGTTAAAAATGGCTTTATGATAGGTGTCCAATATAAACTTTAATTTTATCCTCATTTGGCACAAGGCTTTATGAACTGGGCACTAAGTTAAGATCACTATCACAACAAAAATTTCTGAACCCAGTTTACTGATATTATGGGAGTTGTCCTTTGATAACATGGCAAGGGATTGTGTGATATTAAAACTAATGATTCAAGCTAAAAAGGTTCATTTTATTGATGTTTCTTTTTTGAGGAAAATATTGATTTGGCTTATTTAAGTAATTTAGAGAAAGATAAAAACCTGCAAAAACAATGCAGGAGTAATGATCGGATGATGAGTATGTTTCTGAAATGGTCAAGAGTTTCTCAAGTACTCTTTTGTGTCTTGTCTAAACTTTGCATATCTATATTAGGAAAGAGAAAGTATATACAGAACTTTCAAGATCAGACAGTAGCATTCACATGGCTCGGACGTTCTTATGCTGACAAAACCTAAGGATATCATGAGGTATAGATGGGGTGAGTGGCAATGGTTCATTCTAAAACCCATGCCAAGTTATCATTTACATAATTGTAAAATCTCCAATACCTGTATGGAATCTTGCTAGTATTTGAAGCCTGATTTAGAAGCTGAGGTATTTTCTCAGCCTAGTCAGAAAATGATTAAAAATTGTTGATTCAGGTTTGCCATACCAACAGGCCTGAGACTGGTATAGACATTAGCCTTTTCAGTATGTATGGTCTGGTGTTTTTCAAACTGACTCAACCATTTATTTGAGTTATCCCAGAGTTCTCATGCTAGAATCTGTAAATTGTTCCATCTCAGGAATTGGCACATATCTGGGGAGAAGAATGTTAACAGGAAACTATGGAACTCCACAAGAAGAGTGAAGGATTACATATAATGATAGTGAATATATATCCTATAACCAACTCAGCTAAACTTGCCAGGTGTTCATCAGAGAAAAAGAATTGTATAAAGATCTATTCCAAGACCAGACAGAGGTTAATATTTCTAAATTGGCTAATTTCATAATATTAGAAAACCAACAAGATCTGCTGATATCATGTGGTATTGCTGTTGTTCCTTACATTAGTATTAATGGTGAGCCCTAAAACCATGCCTGAATTCAGGGTCATTAATAAAGGCTTTCTTAGAAGCTCTGCTTCTGTTCTGTTTTCAAAGCTGGTGGCTGGGCTTATCAATTGTCAAGTTAAAGACTTTTATCAATAACTGGCTGTTAGTCTTTTTTCCTCCACGCAAGCTGAAGACTTACTTGGTTGATGTTTATCTTGGAATTTCAGACATTGATTTCATATTCTGGCAAGGAATTCTGCTAAATGTTTTTTTATTTCTTTTTTTTTTTTTTTAATGAGATAATATATTTTCTTGTCCAAATATATCGGTATATCACGGAGACAATATAAATTTTGAATGTCTTCACATGAAAATGATGGGAAAACATAGGGAAGGAATTTGGCAGATTCAGTTTGTGTTCACACACGCACACACACAGACAGACACACATATATATAGATATGTGTGTGTAGAGATATTCTTAAGTATATTTTTATGTGACCATATTTGGTAAATTTATGATTACAGAATAAGCCAAATAAAAGATTGGTTAATTGGTTTAAAGTAAATTTTCATTCTCCTGTGTTAGTTTTTCTGTCTCTAATCTAACATTATATAACTCAAAATTTCAGGCTACTTTTTTGCCCATATTAATAAAGTGAAAATGCAAATATGCATGCATATATATGTATATATACAGGCACATATTCCCTTTTTTTTTTTCTCTCTCTATATATATATATATATATATATATATATATATATATATATATATATATGGGTGTGTAATTGTATATGTAGTAAAAAAAAAATGAAATGTTCACATCTCTTGTTCCTGCTCATAATGTTGTGGAAATTACACCTCATTTGTCAATCAAGTCCTCTGATCAGTAGATGTAATCTTGTGAAAATTCAAAGTAGGGACAAAATAAGTGAGCATATAATTTCATTTGTTACGGTTAATGTTTTATCTCTCGATATATCAAGCACTCTAATTACAAAAACTGCTTGCCTTAAAAATGTTATCACCCAGAAATTGGTCACCACTTTTTTCTTTTCTGTTTTTTGTGAAAAACATAATCTTTGTTTTTTATATAATGAATGTATGTATGTGTGTGTGTGCAAAAACAAGCGATTTTATTCAGTATGACATGTGAGTGTATACACATACATACATACACAATTCTACTCCAGCTATCAGTATGCATGTATACATTCATAAAAATAATGTGTGTGATTGTATGTCAGTGTGTGTGTATGTATGTATGTGTGTGTGTATGTATGTATGTGTGTGTGTGTATATATATATATATATATATATATATATATATATATATATATGCACACACATACACACACACAGTTCTTGGTCACTATGTGTTTCTATATACAAGCATACATATACTCTATTCTATCAGTGTTTGTGTGTATACACAGTTCTCCATGTCAACACATGTACTTGAAATATTTTAATAATGTTTCTCTTTGTTGTTTTTATTGTTTTTACTTTTTAATTTAATTATTTCTTCAAAAAATCTTAAGGAAAGTGATTTAAAAAAAAAAAGTTTAAATGTATTTATTTAAAACCAAAGAAAAATCTTATATTCACACATAAGAAGACCCACTTTCTGGGTAATATGGAGGGGGTAGTCTATAAGGTGGAGGAGGGTTAGTTGAGCCATTATTATATGAGTAACGTCCCGACTCATCCTCTTCTTCATCATCTGAACAATTATCTGGTTCTCCAAATCCAGATGCTTGATATGGGGAGAAATTCCGATGTCCAGAAGTCTTTGAATTTACATCTCCAGGCAGAATAACAGCCCGTTTTGCACGCATTCCACGATCCGGATTTGACCGCTCACTATGGAACATGACAGGATCTTGGTCCTCAAATGAATTCCTTTGTTCGTTTTTCTGATTTTTTTTCTGCCGTTGTTTTCGACTGCAGATCAAAAGAATAACAACTACTATAAAAATTGCAATAGCCACTGCAATGACAGTTGGTATAATTGCTTCAGCCCAGGGGTTCACCTCTGTCACGTCCCCTGTCTCTGTTTCACTTGGCATACCAGGTTCGGTTCCAGTATCCAAGCATGCACCATCTAGATTAAATTCAGCACTAAGGACAGTGAACCGTGGTGACATGTATTTTCTGAATTTTGGATTGATGTGGTCATTATCATCAAAGATTTTTTTTCTTTGTTCCTGAATTGTTGCGTTATCACAAGTGTCTGTTGGTATGCTATTATTTGTCCAAGTAAGAATCAAAGAACCTGGCCTAGCATCGAGAATTGTGATGTAGCTTGAATCTTGATCACCGAAAAAGGAGCTCACTTTCTTCATCAAGTTTCTCATATGTTTGCGTTCAGCTAGAAATTTCTTACCATTCACCTCAAACTTCATAACAAACTCGTATGTCGGATTCAGGTCGACCACAGTGGAATTGATATAGATCATAATAACATCCTGAGCAAGTTTTCCTCCTTTGTCTAACGCATTAATTGTCACTTCCATTGGACTTTGCTTAATTTCTTCTCCTAATGGTAATCCAGTCAGTGTCTGGGACACTTCATCAAATTCCAACCAGTTGTTTATGTTGCTTGGGGGTCGTCGTGGCTCCCAGTGAAATGACACATCAAGTGTAAGCCGTCTGGTGTTACCATCTTCATGATCATGGAATGTGTTCTTTGGAATTTGGAATTTGAAAATGGTCCCGACTGCTGCGTAGACACTGCCTATTGGTGCTCGAACCTTGGGGGCCTTATTCATGTAATCTGCAAGAGAAGAAAGAAAAAAAAAGAAAATGAGTGGGCATTTCACTTTCAAGAAGTTCTCTTTCAATTACAGTAATTAATTAATTAGACACATTATATGATAAATTAATCAAGGTATCAATTTCAACTTTTGCTTCTTTCACTCATTCTGACAGTCAGCTATGACAAATGTATCTTTTCTTCTTTTTTTGAGAAATAATTATTTTAATTGCAATTCTTAAACCAATAAGCCTTTTCACTGTCTGTTATTTAAAGAGAAAAGAAAGAATTGAAGGAAGTATAAAAGAAAAAAAAAGGTTTTACAAATAAAAAATAAAATTTAAATAACAACTTTCATTATTTAATTCTTTTCTGAAATGAGAAATATAATTTGTCAGTTAAAAAATATATATATATATATATATATATATATAATATTTTTGTTTAAAATATGATAAAAAATATTATAATTAAGCTCTACTTCTGTATGGAGCACTGTCTTCTTAAAAACAAAAATACTAAGGAACTCCGGATTATGCACCCAGCATGTTCTTTTCTATTTTCTGCATACCTGCACACACACATATATATATATATATATATATATATATATATTAATTATTTATTTAAAATATGATTCCAAATCGCTACATAGGAGGTCTCATGTTTCAAAACAAGATTTAAAAACTTCAATATAATCCTTTAAATTAAATTGAGTTTAAATTAAAATGGGCTCCGTTCCATCTTCAAGTTTAAATTTTGTTGGAATAACGATATCTGAAATTTACTTGTTTTTAAAATTGAAATCAAAATCTCCATGGTAACAGCTAGGGCTTAATTGTCTAAATTGGGTAGGCGAGAGTAGGGTGTTAATAATAAGTAGCGGTATAGAGATACTTTCAAGATGTCAAGTCGGGGAAAGGTGGGGTGTCTAAAATGAAACGGAAAATGTATTAACCTTCGTCTAGTTTGCTTGTCTATGGAGATTTATTTATTTATTTTATTTTATTATGAAAGGGAATTGTGCATATAAAAAAAGAAAAACTTTCGTAACGTTTGTTTTTTGACGACTTCATAAAGGGTTATGTTTTATGTAAGGTATTTAAACTACTTATATATATATATATATATTGTCTAAGCTTGGCTTTTAACATTCTTTTGAAAGATTATTAAATTATCCAAATTGTTAGTTTGTCATTAAGGCAGCATAGACGTATTCATAATTCTAAGTTTCTATTTTCACATTTCTTGTCTGTGGAACTTGAGAATGAGTGAACGGACTATGAATAAGAGAATGAGTGAACGGACTATGAATAAGAGAATGAGTGAACGGACTATGAATAAGAGAATGAGTGAACGGACTATGAATAAGAGAATGAGTGAACGGACTATGAATAAGAGAATGAGTGAACGGACTATGAATAAGAGAATGAGTGAACGGACTATGAATAAGAGAATGAGTGAACGGACTATGAATAAGAGAATGAGTGAACGGACTATGAATAAGAGAATGAGTGAACGGACTATGAATAAGAGAATGAGTGAACGGACTATGAATAAGAGAATGAGTGAATGAATAAGAGAAATGACGGACTATGAAAAGAGAATGAGGAACGGACTATGAATAAGAGAATGAGTGAACGGACTATGAATAAGAGAATGAGTGAACGGACTATGAATAAGAGAATGAGTGAACGGACTATGAATAAGAGAATGAGAAGCGGACTATGAAACGGAATATGAACGGAAGAGAATGAGTGAACGGACTATGAATAAGAGAATGAGTGAACGGACTATGAATAAGAGAATGAGTGAACGGACTATGAATAAGAGAATGAGTGAACGGACTATGAATAAGAGAATGAGTGAACGGACTATGAATAAGAGAATGAGTGAACGGACTATGAATAAGAGAATGAGTGAACGGACTATGAATAAGAGAATGAGGAACGGACTATGAATAAGAGAATGAGTGAACGGACTATGAATAAGAGAATGAGTGAACGGACTATGAATAAGAGAAAGTGAACGGACTATGAATAAGAGAATGAGAGAATGAGAGAAACGGACTATGAATAAGAGAATGACTATGAATAAGAGAATGAGTGAACGGACTATGAATAAGAGAATGAGTGAACGGACTATGAATAAGAGAATGAGTGAACGGACTATGAATAAGAGAATGAGTGAACGGACTATGAATAAGAGAATGAGTGAACGGACTATGAATAAGAGAATGAGTGAACGGACTATGAACAGAATGAGGTTAAGAAGAAAGATATCACTTACAATATAGATTTACAACCCATATCATAGTGAGAAATATAACAAAAGAAAATTACATATGCATGAAATTTCTATTAATATTCATAGATAATGTGAAAACCTATTGTTTAAACTATAATGCTACAAAATATAATGTTTAAACTATAATGTTTCTTGGGCTAACGTTTTCTGTTAACATAAAGAGGAATGATTCTATTGAATCAATTGCTAGGTCTGCTGCTAGGAAAGTGGGTTCACTGTGTTGTGCTAGACAATTTTTCTCACCAGAATCTATCTTATATATTTATAAGTTTACCATTCACCCTTGCTTTGAATACTGCTTCCACATTTGATCTGGTGCTACTGCTATACATTTAGAGATCCTTGATAAAATCCAAAGAAGAATTTGAAATGTTATTGGTCCTGGCATGACATTTCGGCTTCAGTCACTTTCCCTTTGTTGTAATATAGCTCCCCTCTGCTTTTTCTATAAATACTTTCCTGGTAATTGTTCTGATGAACTTTCTCTTATGATACCTAGATTAGATTGGTAGCAATGTCTCATCTTACAGTAGAAATGGCTAGATTTAACCATATGTTCTATGCTAATGGGTTTTTCTATAGTACTTATGGAACTCTCTTCCAGCTTTTTTCATTTCAGTTAAGTTTGATCTTCAAAAACTTGAATAGAATGCCGATTGTTATCTTGTCTTAATTCTTATTTTATTGTTCTCTCACCTTAATAGCATTTTTTCTCATATTCTCTAACACTCAGTAACCCTCTTGTGTCTTAGTAGCTTTATTGCCTTACTTAGAGTGAAATGATTAAAAAAGGATTTTAATACTAATTGCAATGAAATTGAAATTGTTAATTATTTGAGATGTACAAGTAGTGTAACAGTTATCTATGGTGGAAAAGGAAATAGTACAATTTCAAATTCAAATCATGTATTTACTTTCATCTAAATTCCCTTGGAAAAGGCATGAATCCATCTCTTTTTCCTCAGCTATGGGTTAAATAGAAGGGTAGATTGGGTTCTCAAACAACTTCAAAAGCACTATCTTCAATTATCTATCCAATTCCATCCACCAACAAAACTTACAGCCACAACTGTAGGTTCAAAGACACCTCTCTCTCGCTCATATATATATATATATATATATATAATTTAGCTCTTGAAAATATATTTTCAATTGAGCAATGTTGAATGACAAGCTAATTCTAAAAACAATGGTCACCTGCATAAATGCGAAGCTCTTCAGTAAAATGAATGGAGCACTATGGCTGCTTGGCATTTGTTTACGTTTGTAAAAACAATACGCTAGATTATAGAAAAGACATAGGGAAGCCACAGCATGTTGGTGAGATAGTGACTGCAGATGGGATGCCAGATCAGGACCAACCACATTGCATATTCATCTCTGGATTTTGTTGAGGACCTTGAGATGAACAGTGAGGACACCAGACCATATATGGCAGCAGTATTCCATGCAAGGATGAATGGTTGATTTGTAGATTTGAAAGATGGACTCAGGTGAAAAAAACCTTCTGGTGTGACACAGGGAACCAATTTTCCTTGTGGTAGATGAAGCTATAAATTTGGACAGCAAACACATCCTGCCGAAATGAAAAGAGCAGAGATCTGGAATTGATCTCTCCAGAAAATCTGGGCAGAAAACGCATGTCTTCGTCCTGCCAAAATGAAAAGAGCAGAGATCTGGAATTGATCTCTCCAGAAAATCTGGGCAGAAAACGCATGTCTTCGTCCTGCCAAAATGAAAAGAGCAGAGATCTGGAATTGATCTCTCCAGAAAATCTGGGCAGAAAACGCATGTCTTCGTCCTGCCGAAATGAAAAGAGCAGAGATCTGGAATTGATCTCTCCAGAAAATCTGGGCAGAAAACGCATGTCTTCGTCCTGCCGAAATGAAAAGAGCAGAGATCTGGAATTGATCTCTCCAGAAAATCTGGGCAGAAAACGCATGTCTTCGTCCTGCCCGAAATGAAAAGAGCAGAGATCTGGAATTGATCTCTCCAGAAAATCTGGGCAGAAAAAACGCATGTCTTCGTCCTGCGAAATGAAAAGAGCAGAGATCTGGAATTGATCTCTCCAGAAAATCTGGGCAGAAAACGCATGTCTTTGTCCTGCCAAAATGAAAAGAGCAGAGATCTGGAATTGATCTCTCCAGAAAATCTGGGCAGAAAACGCATGTCTTTGTCCTGCCAAAATGAAAAAGAGCAGAGATCTGGAATTGATCTCTCCAGAAAATCTGGGCAGAAAACGCATGTCTTTGTCCTGCCAAATGAAAAGAGCAGAGATCTGGAATTGATCTCTCCAGAAAATCTGGGCAGAAAACGATGTCTTCGCCCCCCTGCCGAATGAAAAGAGCAGAGATCTGGAATTGATCTCTCCAGAAAATCTGGGCAGAAAACGCATGTCTTTGTCCTGCCGAAATGAAAAGAGCAGAGATCTGGAATTGATCTCTCCAGAAAATCTGGGCAGAAAACGCATGTCTTTGTCCTGCCAAAATGAAAAGAGCAGAGATCTGGAATTGATCTCTCCAGAAAATCTGGGCAGAAAACGCATGTCTTCGTCCTGCCGAAATGAAAAGAGCAGAGATCTGGAATTGATCTCTCCAGAAAATCTGGACAGAAAACATACATCCCTTTCCCACTAAACATGAACTGCAGATGAGCAAACCATGAAGAATGAAGTCTGAAATATTTTCTGCCTACATTTTGTAATAAAAAGTAACATAGTAAAGTAGTGGTTTCATCTCCCATAAACTGAAGGATTATTCAACAAAATAATCTACTGAACCTTGCCAAAAATTATCAAAATTTAAAAATTTTGGCCTCACATATATTTAGTTGGCTTTATCCATTTTTAGGCTATGCTAGATATTTTGTTGTAGACATATTTTTGGTAATACTGTATTGGTCTTCTCAAATATTATTTTTTCAGTGGTCACCCTTAATTTTCAACTTTGCTGATCTAACAATATTCATAACATTATCTGTTCAACCAAGACAAATAGTTATGTAAATTAATGTTTTTAAATCAATAAACTTCCCCTTCAGCCTGTTTTTTGTCCTTCTTCAGGCAAAGAACAAATGGAGCAAAACAATGAAAGAAAAAGTGACATAAAACTCCAATCAAAATTCAAATTTTTGAATATTGAATTTTGTATACCAAATGAACACAGTATCGATTTTTATCAAAGAGACAAGACATAGAGAATAGTGGAAACACATCATTACTGAGTAATTTCAGGGAAATCTATGACAAAGTGAAAATAGTTTCCGTGTAACATGCTTCGTCCTATTGGACTTCATCAGACTAAAGTGATGTATACATTGAGATGACTATACATGTGCATGAAGGAGAGTTTATGCTGAAAATTTAGTCACATCAGTGTAACCCTTGTACAAATTAATTGTTCACAACCACTTTAGTTTCCTTTCTTTCACCATACAGTCAGTTTTAGACCCACTGGAGTGACAGGGTGTAATCAATTTTTTCTTCATATTAGGTCATTTGGAGTGGTGTGCTGTAATATGAATCTGTTTTCAGGTTGTATGATGAAATTTTTTTGGCCTTGAAAAATATTGCATCATCCGTGATTGCATCAGATTTTTATCACGTTCAGACACTGTTGTCTTGACTGTCGATTAGTTGTCCTATGGCCATTGTCTATGATGGACATTACTTCAAGGAAGCATACAAAAATTGTAATGCTGCACAAATACACTGGCAAGCCTTACCAGTGAGCAAATCAATCTATAGACTGGCCTGAAAACTCTCCTGATTTAAATCCAATCGAGAATCTGTAGTCAATCTGCAAAGAACAACTTTGTGGAAGGATCATAGAAAATACTAACCTGTGCACTGGCTCTTGTTTCATTGGAAAAATACAAATAAAGTAAATAATAACAGAATTATTTGTTTTGTTTCAATTAATTTGCACAAGAGTGTACATATCACTTTACTCTGAAGTCATAAAGGATGAAACTCATCACATGAAAACTTTTTCCACTTTGTCATAGATTTCCCTAAAATTGTTCTTGATATATAAAAATGTATATATAGTTTTCCAAGACTGAGTAATATAATTTGTTCATACAAAAAACGAAAAAGAATGTCGATTTTCTTAGTTCTGTTGCTTATAAAATTAATCAAAGTTAAGAATTTTAAAACTACTTTTATCCTTAAACAATGAGAAAATGTTGCATGAACATACACTTCAAACAAAGTAAAAAAAAAAAAAATTTAAAGTAGATTATTATGCTTATTTTCACTTTAATAGTATGCAAAACTATAAAAATATTTTAGAATAATTAAAGGTGAACTATTGTCCTCATCTTTGTTGTTGTTTTCACAACATTTCAGCTGCTGAGCTCTCTGGCCTTCATCAGGTGTATGCTGATCCTAATAGCCTACAGGGAATTCTGAATTGAATCCTTTATTTAATCAACAGGAGTAGACTGTTCTCATTCCACAGCCTATTCTAGGGATATCTCTAGTTCTTATTTAGCACTGCTCAGTTATTGCTTGTCCTCTTTCAACCGAGTCCAAGTATACTCTTCCCGGCTTGGTGATCGAACTCACAATTATTATGTACAATTGCTTCAGCTCTAGAGTCAAATTCTGTCTGAATTTCTAGGATGAGGAATTATCATTATTTACACTATTTACATGCAGACTGTTGTCCTCATCTTTGTTTAATCTATGGAGGTAGACAGTTCTTGTTCCATTGTCCATATCTAGGAATATTTCGTCTCGTTCTTATTTAGCACTGCTCGCTTATTGCTCTCCTTTAGATTATAAAATAAAGAAGATAGGGAGACAAAACAAATGTTATTTCCTTAAATTGAACCTATATATATATATATATATATATATATATATATATATATATATATATATATTTATTAAAGACATTTTTATGTTTAACGTTCTTTTTATAGATACAAGTATTTAAGTAAATGCTCTGTTTATAATAAACAGTATTAAATAACATTTACCGGCCTGAATGTCCGAGAAATTTTTCATAGAAAATATTCGTCCTTTGACAGGATTCGAACCTGCATCCTATACGGAACTGTCATTTACACTGACGTGCCTTACTGATCGGCCAAAATGTCTTTAATAAATAAATTGTCGGACTTTGTCCATTTCTTAATATATGACATCATTTGTTTACATTTGATACGCCAGAGCAGTTATGAATGTACGAGATTCATGGAAAATTGGAGTTTATAAGCAGTAAATTCGACCTTGTCTACCGAACGCTCCTTTGTGACCGGTCGGTAAGGCACGTCAGCATAAATGACGGTTCCGTATAGGATGCAGGTTCGAATCCTGTCAAAGGACGAATATTTTCTATGAAAAATTTCTCGGACATTCAGGCCGGTAAATGTTATTTAATACTGTTTATTATAAACAGAGCATTTACTTAAATACTTGTATCTATAAAAAAGAACGTTAAACATAAAAATGTCTTTAATAAATAAATTGTCGGACTTTGTCCATTTCTTAATAAAAATATATATATATATATATATATATATATATATATATATATATATATATACATACATATTATTTTTTTTACTGTATGATATTCTTTGAAGCATTCCATGCACAATAGAGTTGTACATTCTTTGCACTGAGTTCTAATCAATTTTGGACCTCTTTCCTCTTTGAGAGGTACACATGCAGACATAGCACTGTCCTTATGTTTTGCCTTTTAAGCTTCATCAGAAATTTTTCGGAATGATTTAATTTCTGATGAAAAGTGGGGCATGTTAAAATTAGAAACATTTTCTATTTGGTCTTTATTCTATCATTCAGATTTTAATCCATATTTGAGTCCAGTTCATCACATATATCATCAAATATATAAAATATGGCATACCATACAACTATCATCCTGGATAAGACGTTAAACTACATCCGCATCCTGGGTAAGATGTTAAACTACGTCCAGCAGCAAGGCCTCTGATCAGGAGGTTTTGAGGAGCATGGAGCCACTTCTTAATTGCTGTTTTCAGGTCCACCCTAACCCGGGGTGGCATCCCAACTATGAGCAAATAGTTAACTATTACCAGCAATACTTTTTTGAAAAAAATTATTACCAGCAATACAATTTTGAAGGAAATATATTACCAGAAACAGATTTTTGACAAAACTAAATATTATCAGCAATAAAATTTTTTGTCAGCATTAAAGAACCCATTGAGGTTGACATGCCATAAAACAAAAGAAACCAAACCAATGTAAACCAAAGAATACATACTCTATTCATACGAATCTATCCTAAAAATGTTGTCGGCATTAAATAACCCATTGAGGCTGATATGCCGTAAAACGAAATAAACCAAACCATACAACTATATTTTTGTCATATGTACAACTCTATTGTAATATAATATATATTTTTTTCAAATCCAGGCATGCAAACAAATTCCTACTACACTATCTAAAAACATATCCCAGCTCAAAAAATAAGATCTTGTAAGCTAAATTTAATAAAATTTATTTCAGGTGCCAAATTTTAGAATGAATCATAAAAAAGATTAAATCAAATATTTAAATTAAATGAAAAAAAAAATAAGTGAGGTCCATTCTATAAATAATCTAAAACATTAGCCTTCAATAAAAGAACTTAGAATGGCCAGTTTTCTCTCTTTTCCCATTTACCATAGGTCCCCAATAGAATACACGCACACACACACACACAGTGTTTTAGGCAGCAATCCCTCTTTTATACATGGTTTTTTTAAAGATGACTAACAAGGTACTACAATTAAACTTTTTATTTAATTTTTCTTGTGTTTCATACAAGTGTTTTCATTTCTGAACACAAAGTGTGTAAAAACTGTCCAAAGGTTTTGCATATCCAAGCACTTTTGGCTATTCTTTTAGCCATTATCAAGGGCAATTTTTATTTTTAATTAAATATGTGTTTTGTTTTTATGTACGTGTCTAAAATTAAATGAATGTTTTATTTTCTGAACACAGCACATTGAGGCCATGTTCATAGTTAATGTTATTGAGTGTTGGCTTTTCTTTTTTTATTATTAGGGCTTCCATTATTTTAAATCTTTTTTTACATGTGGATGAGGGTATTATACTTGTATTTTCTACTACTATGTTTTGGATGGAGTGTGGTAGGTTTTCATGTGTGTTTTAAATGAGTACTAACTGAGCTATGGTCAGGTATGTGTAACATGAGTCATCCAGATAGGCATGTAGTAGTATGACCAATGTAATTATTTATGAGCACACAACAACAGACATATAAACAACTGCCACTGCTGATCTTCAAATAGCAAGCGACAAATCAGAAATGCCCTAAGTCACTTCTTCCTCAGCCAAGATAAGACAAAAAGGAAACAAAGTTAATGCTCATCTTTTCCCTCTTAGATCCAACATGCAGAAAGATCCACACTCATAACAAACATAGCTTGATATAACAGTTAAGTAATTTCTACTACCTGTCACCAGGAAATGATACTTCACTAAATATATATATATATATATATATATATATATATATATATATATATATATATATATTATTAAGCTTCTAAATAATAATAATCTATTAAACAATAGACATGAGTTAACGGTTTTTTGTCGACATCATCAGATTCATGGTTTGAATTATTAGCTAAAAACAAGCATACAATAAAGATAACCCTTTATGAAGTCATCAAAAAACAAACGTTACGGCAAATTTTTTTATATGCACAAATCCCTTTCATAAATAAATAAATAAATCTCCATAGACACGCAAACTAGACTAGAGTTATACTTCTTCCGTTCCAAATTTAGACACCCACACCTTTCCCTGACTTGACATCTAGGAAAGTTACTCTATACTGATACTTATTATTAACACCCAACACACGCCTACCCAATTTAAACAATTCGCCCTAGCTGTTACCATGGAAATTTTGATTTCAATTATTAAAACACGTAAATTTCAGAAATACGTTATTCCAAAAATAAATTTTGCTTGATGATGGAACAGAGCTTACTTTAACTCAATTTAATTCAAATAATTATATTGAATTTTTCGGCTCTTGTTTTGAAACATGAGGCCTCTTATGTCGCGAGTTGGAATCATATTTTTAAATAAATAATTTTTATATATATATATATATATATATATATATATATATATATATATATATATATTATAATTTTATCAGTTTACTTACTACAAAGATGCAACTTCGTTTCGGTGCATTTCAATTGAGTGAGAACCAAAATAGTTATGAACAATTCTGTTTGTAAGCAAGCAGTATGTGAAATGTCACTTCCTTTTTTCCATTTGTTTGAGAAAAAAGTATACATAAAGCAGAGTGAAACAATAGTGCTTGTTGATAGCAGTTTGGTGAAGGATCAGTGAGGTGTTAAATGATACCGTCTTTGGTTCTCACCATTCTAGGTGCAATTGAATTGCACTGAAACCAAGTTGCATCTTTGTAATGAGTAAACTGCTTTTGTTTATATGATAAAATTATAATAAATAATTACCGCTCTACTATTGGTATTGAGTCCTTTTTTTGAATTAATGCTGTGAATGTTAGAATTTATATATTACTTTCAGTCTCATTGCATCAGATATATATATATATATATATATATATATATATATAAAACCTAACAATTTTGGTATGGCCAACAGGAAAATTGCCAAATGACGTAATGCCTTAGACAAGAAAAAATCCTGAACAAGGATAGAAAAAAGAAAAACCCAAAGGCAAACACCTACATATGTAGTAAATTAAAGTGGTCAATGCTTAGACTATCGAGACAGAGCAAAGAACACTTCAGTGTCAACACAAAGAAGGACAGCTTGAATTGCTACTCAAGTTTTGCAATCTTCAAATGACTACAACTTATATATATATATATATATATATATAGTTTTATTTATTTTTAATTGGTATCACTCCAAGCAAGGTAGTACAGCCACTAGCATGAAAGGGGTTACAGGGTGTGGAGGAATTAGGAATGGAAACATTAGTAATGAGCGGGAAGAGAAAAGACCAAGGAGGAGGACAATAGATAGCAATTGACATTGCATTTAAATTTTTGCAGAATAAAGTTGGCTGGAAAGCATGTAGCCAGAAGCGAGTTCCACAAATGAGAGGTGTGAGAAAAGAAACTGTTAGCATAGAAGTTATGGCTATATCTCACTAGCTCAACTGTAAATTAATGAGATCTCAGTGCCAGTCTACTATTATGGTTAAATTCAAAAGGTTTAGATACCATAGTGAAGAGCTCATCTGAACAATTACCATGAAAGTATTTATAAAAAAGGCATGGAGAAGTAAGCCTATGGCAGAGGGCAAGTGACTGAAGCCAAGCCACCAGATCAGGACCAATAATATTGCTGATTCTTCTTTGGATCTTATCAAGGAGCTCCAGGTAAATAGCAGAGACACCGGACCATATATGGCAGCAATATTCTAAGCATGGGTGAATGGTAGACTTATAGATATTTAAGATAGATTTCATATATATATTTTATTTTAAGTCCTGAAACAGAAATTTTCATGTCAAAATTTAAAATTATTTTTAAAATATATATATATATATATATATATATATATATATATATATATATATATATATATATATATATTATAAATTAATTGATTTGCAATATGGTTTTTTTGCTACACAGTTCTAACCATGTTTCAAAATGGAAGCTAAAAGTTACGGATTTAATTTTATGATTAAATTAAAGACATTAGTTCCATTTCATCCTCAATGGAACTAATGTCTTTAATTTAATCACAAAATTAAATTTGTGGCTTTTAGCTTCCATATTGTAAATCAATTAATTTATAATATTAATGCTCTGTAAATTTACATTGAGCACTATTTGGTAAAAGTAAAAATATCTATAAGAACACCGGATTATATATCGTACTGTTCTTTTCTTTTTTATTTAAATACACACACACACACATATATATATATATATATATATATATATATATATATATATATATATATATATGTGTGTGTGTTTGTGTCTGTAATGATGTTAGATTTATCCCTTGTTCCCTGTTTAGGATTGGGTTTCCAGTTCCTTCTAAAGTTGTTTCATTCTTTTTCACTCTTAGTTCCCCCTTGCATCTTGGTGGCATTATCATCTATCTTGGGGTGAATTGATTAAAAAAAAACAAAAAAAAAACAGTATGTGTCCTTTTTGTTTTCATTTTCTCTGAAATTTTTGTTCTCATGTTTGGGCAGTGGTATTCTCAGCGTCCTCCTGTAGATTAATGATAAACGATTAGAAGTGGTGGAGAGTCATGATCAACCAAGTCCCAACATATAAAAGAAGGTTAAGAAATTGTGCCTCTTATTTTAATTTTTTTCTTCTTTTTTTTGTATTTTCTTGATTTTTTTTTTTGTCTTTCATCTTCAATTTATTCTCTTGGTTTGTTTTTCATTCTAAAAGCATTTTAGCTTCTCTTCTTACAGTCTATTTTTGTGGGTGGAGGATTTCTTTCAGGATGTAATGCCACTGGCCTTGGCCTTTCCATGTTCCAAAGCTTCTCATTATCACCCTCATGAAAGAGTAATGAAAAAGCACTTAGACAATATATTCTCACTACCCTTAAAAAAAAAAGAAAGAAAGAAAAAGACCCAGCACCTATCAACCAAAGTAAACCATTATTTTGCTTCTTTTTTTAAGGTATCCCAGATGCAGACAAGAATGGAAGTATGTCAAGAGATGCAGCATTACTTAAAGACTGTATTTTTTCCCCTAATTTTGTATTAGTTGTTTATATTGTCAAAGTGGCTGCTTTTTTTTTTCTCTTTTTATTCTTTATATACACAAGCACACATGAGGGGGTGCTGAAAAGTTCCTGACTCAATTTACTTCATGAAAACCTCATATCAATGTTCAAATATCAGAATGGTGATTTTTGTGAAGTGGGGCAACCCTTGAACTTTTCATCATCTTCTTGTGTGTGTGTGTGTGTGTGTGGGAACATAGCCATAGATCATTTGCATTCTGACTATGAGATGTAAGTCTCATCCTGGTCTATTTATCAGGATAATGACGTCTTGATGGTAGTGGCATGGTTATCCCAGCATGCAGCACCTTTCAAAAGTGCCTAAAAACCATATCACATGTTGACCCAAGTCTTGTGAGTGAAATTGGATAAATGGACCTGTTTGGAGACCGTCGATGGTTGTGCTAACACAAAGTCACAAGTCATATATTGGAGAATCGGGTCAACCTGACAAGTGACCCAGAGTTGGTTGCATATGATGTAGTAAGCACCAAGAGTTATGTCCTCTTCCACAACTGGTTGTTGAGAGAGGACATTCTACTTAGATTAGGTAGCACTTACAAAATTTGCATTCGAACAATACTTGGCAGGTATTAACCAATAGTCAGACTGGGTTTGGGACTGAGAGAGCTATATAAGATCAGCTTTTTCTCAGTCGGTGGGAAGTGCTCTTGACATGTGAACCATTGGAGTTTTGTACTTAGAAAACCAAACAAGACAAACACAGAATTTTTACCTTCTGATATTTACTAACCTAAGTATGACACAAGGCCAACAATGGAGATATTAGGAAAATAAGATTGAGTTTCTTGTATGGTACACAACTCGAGGTAGCATGGATGAAAGAGGGAGATTATATGAGAAGGATTTTCTTCTTTGAAAATCAGCTCTGGGATCCTAAGTTTAAACATACTTTTGGACATGGTGAAAAATTTAAGAAAAAAAGTAAATTTTTCTTGCTTGAAACAGACCACATTCAGTCTGGAAAGAATGTTGAATCTCTTCAAACTGTCAAATAGAGAGGAATTGATGACCAAGAAATCAATATTCAAATTTTATCTTCTAATATTTGCTAATATAGGTATGACACAAGGTCAAAAATGGGGTGAATAGAGAAAGAATGTTGAGTTTCTCTAATCTTCCAAATAGAGAACAGCACATCTCTATTAATCACATAGATCAAATATTATTTCAGATCAGAATTCACTTGATCAGTTTATGTCAGGTTAAATATTTACTGACCCATCTTTATATATCCAAGAGAGTGGTGTAATTTCCAGTACTCCCTGGTGTGTATGTGTATAAAAGGAACAAGGATATAATATAAGGAGAAAAGAAAATAATGAAAAGGAGAGATAACCCTGATATTTGACACATACAAAGAGAAAAAAATCAACCTGACTCTAATAACTAGCACATACTATAATTTTAACTTAATATAAAACTAAAGAAAATTAGAATATCTGCAGACATTTGCTAAACTCTGATGAGTGGACAAAAGATTTGAAAAAAAATGTCTAAAATATATATATATATACATATATATATGAAAATAGGATATATAATCCCAACAAAGTTTTTAAGTAATGTGACAAATGGAAAACATTCACATGGTGTGTATGTGAATGTTACTGGGAATCCACAGTGGATCCTGGCAACACTCACATACACACCACAAAAAAGCCAACAGGAAGAGAAACATGATATGGATCAGCCCAACACATAACAAAAACATAAAAACAAATGAATGAAAAATATACATTAAACTCATACGCAAACACTTCCTCCCAGATCAAACTCTCTCCACCAGATATTAAACAAAAACACAGCAAAAATCAGCAACAGTTGCACCAAGAACATGACACAAATAACAAAAAACTCAACAGGAAAACAATCAAAAAACCACCTGAACAAATTAAACCAACATGTAACTGCAGATTAAAGAACAAATGTCCTTTAAAAACCAATTGTTTGCAGAACAATGTAATATATCAAGCCACTGTAAAATCAGCAGATTACAAAGAAAAAAATATATAGGAATATCTGAAGGACCATGGAAACAAAGAAACTACACACACAAAACGTCCTTTACAAATAGTAAATATGTGAACAGCACAATGCTTTCTAAACATATCTGTGAGGTTAAAATAAATCACACCAAAATTATGATAGAAAATAAGGAAAAGAACATCAGCTTACAACAATCAATCCAAAAACTGTAAACTCTGCCTTGAGGAAAAAATAGCTATTATTACCTTCGCAGAACTAAACAAACTACTAAATACGTGATCAAAAATCATGTCAAAATGCAGACAGATAAACAAATTTTTAATGCATTACTTAAAAATTGAAAACTGAAAATGAACACGAATAAATGACAATAAATAAACAAACAAAAACAAGTAAAACAAATTAATCCAAACAAATAAATAAGTAAATAAACTAAGTAAATAATAAACAAATTAACAAACCATGCCCACCAAAATAATCATCAGAACAATATAATAGGCAACTCACCATGCATCACTGACCTGTACATATAAAAAAATTGGGCAAAACACAATGCACATGGCCTGATGATTGCATTTAGCATAAAATAATGTTGCCTCTGGGTGTTAACTTTTATACTTACATATGCTCTATCCCTGATATTGTGCACTTTAACCCACATAGCATACCTTAAAATTATATTTTATCATATATATATATATATATATATAAAATGTATAATAAAATATATATGATAGCTTTTGAATTTGAAGGTCTGATGAACTGGGGCCGTTTTTACAACCCTAATGAAATAGATTATTAACTCATAAAGTTTTAAATGTTTGTACCTTTTATAATAATAATAATAATAATAATTGCTCTGTTTATAACATAGAACTCTCTCTGGATTTATATCCTTTTGGAAATATCTATACTGATCAATAATATTTTCATAATATATATATATATATATAAAATGATAGAATACAGAACAAATAGGCAATGTTTAACATGTTTTGAATTTATTTAAGCTTCATCAGAATTTTTGCGGAATGATTTAATTTCTGATGAAATGTGAATCATGTTAAATGTACACTACACCTCAGGTTGTAAATTTTTTTTTTTTTTAAATAATGATGATGCAAAGAAACTCAAAACATTAAATTAGAGGGATTTTTTTTTTTGGTCTATCTTTCTAAGTTTCTTACAAACCATGTGATCTGTGAGTGTTCTAATGTAGAATTTAATGTTTCTTTACATGATATGACTTATTTGTAAAAGCAATTTCTACTTGGTGCTGAAATATTAACTTTCATGATAACCTATTTCTTTTTTATTCCTGTTTATGTCTGCATATGCTTCTTGTAAAAAACAAATAATAAATAAAAAAAAAAAATAATTTTACCAAACAATACAGTCACACAGCAAGCTTCTTGGGCTTACCCACTTCTCAAAATGTGATAAAATTACCAGATCTCAGATTTTTTGGGGGAAGGGCTTCTAGGTCAGGTCAAGAAATTTCCACCACCATCTAGTATTTCTGTCTGAATTTCTATGATGAGGAGTTATCGTTCTTTACATGTGGACTATTGTCCACATTTTTATTATTGTTATCACATTTCAGCCGTTGTGCTCTCCATCCTTCATCAACTTCTTATTGTTCCGAGTAACTGGCAATTTCTAATAAAGGGTTCAGTTTGAAATTCCCTAAAGGTTACCCAGATTGACAAGCACTTGATGAAAGCCAGAGAGTACAGTGGCCAAAATGTAAATAACCATCTGATATTGGCTATTTGCTCAGTTCAACTTTTATGTTGACTGTGATTACAATGTGATGTTGAGATCGTAGACAAAGAACATCATTGGAAAATTTGTGAACTTAAGGAATCAGCACATATGCTAGACCACAAAAATATCCTGAGCCGACCAAGTATAGAAATGAATACAATATGAAAACCAGTAATAAGGTGTGCCAGAGAAAAGTGATAATAACAACTAAAATTGCAATATGAGCTCTGGTAAAAAATGATATGAAGACATTAGTTTTAAAATACCCAGAAATTCATACACAGATGTCCTCAAGGACACATGGCACAGTGGATAAAGGCGTTAGATCCAATGACAGGACCCAAAGAGTGTGAGTTCAATACCAGTGGAGAACTTGGAGAGGGGAATTAACTTAAGGAATCAGCACATATTAGACATGGCACATGGAACTAGAACCCAGTGAGTGAAATAAAGGGTTCAGTTTGACATTCCAACCCGTCAAGACGTTGTAATAAATATGGCGACAAAGATGAGGACAATATTCCGAATAATGTAAATAGTGTGATGTAAGAAGTTATAAAAATAAGTGTATGGGTTTAATGCTTCAAAAAGACAATCAAGAATCGTTATCTAATCTACCAATTGCTTTGGTGATAGCAAGATGATCAAATTTCACATCTAAATTGTTTGTCCATTTAAAATACTTTATACAGGGGCCATAAAAATATGAATACTGTTGTCATATCTGGCCTGGTATTCATCTTGAGGTTCTTGACAAAATCCAAAGGAAGATCAGCAATGTAATTGATCCTGACTTGATATCTTGACTTCAGTCATTTTCTCACCGATGTGCAGTGGCTTCCCTCTGTCTTTTCTACAAATATTTTCATAGCAACTCTTCTCAAAAGTTTTTTTCCTTATAGTGCCCCATTTCTGTGAATTTAAGCACGCTACTAGATTGGCATCTAAGTTCTACCATTTTACTGTTGAAATAGTTAAATGTAACCATCACTTTTACTTCAAAAGTTTCTTTTCTTGCACTTCCTGCCAGAAGAACTCCCTTTCGTTTACTTGCTTCCCTGATGACTACAATCTTCAAAAATTTAAATGCAACATCAATTGCCATCTTTATCTTCTTGAATACTGTTCATCTTTTATCTTTTTTTGAATCCACACTTTTGTCTTTTCTCTCTGTGGCCCTCAGCATACTAGTGGCATTCCCAATTTGCTTGGGGTGAAATGATTAAAAAAAAATTGATCTTACACTTTCTGTCTGAATTTTAAGAACAAGGAATTAATATTATTTACACTCTTTACATGTAGACTATTGGTATCACAACATTTTGCATTCCTCTGGCCTTCATCAGGTGTATATCAATCTTACAAATTATAATAAAGTGTGTGGCAAAAGTAATGACATTTTCTTTCTTTTCTTTTTTTCAAGCTGAGGTAGATAGGATCAATTGATTCGTTATCACAATCACCAAACCTTATACCACCAAACTTTTTTTGTTGTGGGATGTACTGAAAGATCTTGTTTACAGTCTCAAACCCAAAACAATTTCTGAATTAAAACAAGTCATTTTTGATAAATTTACTGAAATTACTATAGAAGTGTTGCTAATAGAGTTCAGAGTTTGTTTTTTTATTGAACATGAAGGGGAGAATTTTGAACATGTTGAATAATTAATCATAACAAATTGTTTTGATGTGATAATATTTATAAATTTTCTTAAACTATTGTAATTTATTTTTGTTAAATAAAAGATAAATAAAAAAAAGGTCTTACTTTTGCTGTACTTTGTATTATTTTAGAAGTTTAAAGTTTTAAATCATTATTTTGCCAAATAAAAGCATAAATTCAAAGAATTCATAGAAAAGACAAACAAATATTTGTTTTAAAAAAATAAAAGCATTTTTTTTTACCATAACTTAATGGCAGACAGTTTTCTAACCCCTTCCCCACGAATTATTTTAGGAAAAACATTTCATTTTCGAACAATTTCTTTTATTTGTTTTTAATATAGTAACTAAGAAACTGAGGCAACTTGAAGTACCTGAGCAGTCTCTAACACCTCTACCAGGTGTACGAATTGACCATTGGATTAGTTTCAAGCTCAGAAGGGCATAAAAAGAATCATGATCGACAATGAACAGAGGTACCTTAAAGTACCCGAGTGATGGCTAACACCTCTACCAGACATATGAGTTGACGACTGGACTCGTTTCAAGCTCAGAAGGGCATAAAAAGAATCAAGATTGAAACAATTCTGTTTTGAACATTATGTTTTGGACATGTTTGTCTGAAAAAAGATACTTTCAGTAAAAACATACATACATACATACACACACACACACACATATATATATATATATATATATATATATATATATATATATATATGTGTGTGTGAAAAATGTGTGTATAGAAATAAATATACATACGTGTGTGTATATATATATATATATTATATGCGCGGTACTTATTAGAAAGCGCTCAATATCAGAGATAGAGCTAACATATTTGGTTGGATTGATGTGAGTTTGTGACCCTGGGTTTCACACTTTTGCAATCGTCAGACAAACTGATTAATTTTTTTTAAAAAACTTTGTTTATGTAGATTGCGTGTATTGGTGTTATTATGGGAGTGGGGGGAATCGTCATCAAGATGTCATCATGCTAACGCAAACATAGATGCATGTCCGTACATCAGATGAGGTACGCAGACATACATACACACTTGCTTGTCCATCGGGACTCATACATATATAAACATATGTGGACAATTTCGGATTTGACATATGTATGTATATGGGTGGTGTTGTGTCTATGCATATGCATTTGTATGTTGAAATTCAAAGATTGGAAGTGTAGCGAAAATTTCTCGTGAATGTCTCATGAATGTATATATGTCAACAATCAGAGCATTTTTCTATTTTTTCACTGAATATTTCCTCGCATGTATGTATATATATGTCTATGCCAGGGAAGGAGTTAAAAGACAAAATATCCTGAACAAAAGCCTTTCTCCTTTTTTTAAAAAAAATTAACATACAGTATTACTTAATAGAAACAATGTTATCATCTACTCACCTGTTGTTTTTATGATGGGTGGTTGTGTTGGACGTTTCCTGGGCTTTTTCATTTTCCTTTTCTGCTCTGTTGTAGGTTGTGAGGTTGTAGTACGTTGTTTTTTCTGTGTTGTCACGCTGACTGGTATCATTTGTGTCACAATAGTCGATTCAGTTGTACTCCTCGAGCTGCTTGCTTCCAGGGTGGGACCCAAGGTGCAAGTCTCACTTGTTGAGCAATCATCAGGGAGGATAGTGGGCCTGTATGGAGATGTTGAAGATTCAGTGGGCATTTTACTCGAAGAAACAACATCATATTTAGATGGCATTTCATTGTCTCTTGTGACTGCTTCTTCAATGTAGACTGAACTGATTCTTGAAGTTGTTGGAACGTAGCTACTAGTACTTGGAGAAATTTCTTGAATTTCTGTAGATGTGCTGGAACTGGAAGGAATTGAGGGATAAGAATAAGGAGGCACTCCCATACTAGATGATTCTTCCTGATAATGTACTGATGATGAGGTTGGAATTTTTGATGGGACTGAATAGTATAATGTTGAGTGCGTTCCAATAGTCTTTGAAGTTGTCATTTGTTCATCATAAAGTGCTGGTGAAGATGTATGCCAAGTCTCTCTAGTGGGTTTTGTTTCTTCAGGCCATAACCCTCCTATGGCATAGTCTGGAGTCTTAGACTCCACCAGTTCCTTAGACGACTCTGTCATTTTAGAATGCCAGACACCTGTTGAATATCCAGTTTCTCTTGAAGACCAAATGTCTGTTGATTGTTTAGTGTACCACACATCTGTAGCAGGTTCTGTCTGTCTTCTGGATGACCAGACATCAGTAAAATACTCTTTCCTAGAGTACCACATATCAGTGTATGGTCCCATTTCTTTGGAGGACCAGGCATCAGTAGAATCCTCCTTTCTGGAGGACCAGACATCAGTAGAATCCTCCTTTCTGGAGGACCAGATATCAGTGGAGTAGTCTGTCTTTTTGGAAGACCAGACATCTGTAGAATCCTCTTTTCTGGAGTACCATAAGTCTGTATAATGATCAGTCTTTCTGGAAGCCAATGTATCTGTCGAAGATTCGGTTACTTCAGAGTGCCAAGTTTCCCGTGTACGTTCACTGTTTTTGGATGCCCATGGATCTTTTGTGATCCATATCTCCCAAGAAGAGGATGTGGATGAGGAGAAAAGATCAGTATCCCAGCTTGGTATATAGATTGAAGAACTCATATCTTTACTAGATGACGCACTCGCTGTTTCCTCAAAGTAAAAGATGTTGCTCTCACTAGAGTCAATGACAGAACTTAAAGATGGTGTTGGAACGAACAAGGAGTCTGAAGCTTCTTGAGTTGATGGTTGAATGCTCACCGTTTCTTCTTCATCATTTCCAGAACCTGAACCTGATCCTGCATAGGGCATGTCTAGGGAAAATAATGTAAAAAAAAAAATTAGTTCTGCCATGTATTTGAGGTAAAGAAAAATAACACAAAAAAAAGCCTGTAATAATCAGGGTGGTTTAATAATTTATTTATTTTTTTTTTTAATAATTTCAACCAAAGTAAGGCAATGAAAGTTACTAAGACACAAGGGTTTACTAAAAGGAAAAGAAACTTAGAAAACATTAGCAAAGAGCGGACAATGAAAGAAAAAGAACAATCAAAGGGGGTAGATGGCTATTACCATTGCATTTAAATTTTTGAAGGTCAGAGCTAGTAGGAAAGTAAGAAACTGAAAAGTCAAGAAGTACAAGAGAAGAAACTATTAACATAGAACTTAGTGACATTTAGCAATTTCAGCAGTGACGTTATGAGATCTAGTTACCAATCTAGTACTACACTTAGATTTATGAAGCCAAGATACTAAAGATGAAAGCTCACTAGAACAATAATGAATTAATATATTTATAGAAAAAGCATGGGGGAACCTATGTTATAGTAGTGAGAAAGTGACTAAAGCAGAGATGCCAGATTAGGACCAATAATATTACATATTCTTTTTAGTTTGTCAATAATCTCTAGATACATAAATGCACCAAACCAGATCTGGCAGCAATATTCATTGCACAGACAAATGCTAGACTTGCTGACTCTAGGCTTATCCAGTGTAGTTATTGGATTATTAATAAAAATTGCAAATGGATTACATTTAGCAGCCCTTCCATCTGATTAGAGGGAAGGTTGCTTAGGCTTAGTATAAAGTGTCTTAGGTAATCCAAACAATGAGATACACATTGGATTATTTACAAAGTTTTCTGAAATTGCAGATCCCACACACATTGGTTTAATTACTAATCAAATTCTACAATTCAATTTTACTCCTGCATAGAAATGGTTTTATTTCTGTAAAATATTTCAGATAAGGAAAGCAGAAAAAAACTGCAATAACCAGTGTAGTTTAATAATTTTGCTAGCTCTAGGTATGTGCCAAAATTTAGAACAGACCAGAGTACCTTGTCAATTGCAATTATTGAGTAATAAATAAAATTGCTGCGAAAAATCAAGACCAGAGTGGTTAATTAAGCTGTTATGAGTTACAAATTTTATTAGGGATTTAAGGACAGATATTTTAAAATTATATATAAATAAATATATGTAAAAATAACCGGTTATTGCTCCTCACTCTTTAGAACTCAGCGAAGGATAAAAGTATATAAATATGTGCACAGATACCAAAAAAAAATGTGTGGGTGTGGGGAGAAAAAATTATAATGAAAGAATCAGCAGTTGAGGCCGATTACATGTAAACCCAAAAGCCATTCATTTTGCTTGCTTAAGGAAGTCTCCTTAGACTTAACACAACTGGCCTCAGATGTTAATTTGTATGTTTTCTGCTGATTACTGTGAAAAAATCCCTGCTGAAAAATGAGGTACAGGTTGGATTTATTAAGTGTTCTGCAATTGCAGAACAAATACACACTGGGAAAAATTATTAGTTTAATTTGACAAAGTCTTGGAACCAAAGATCAAGATTAACATTGTCCCATCACACTGGTGATGATTTAACATTAGTTTGGGATGATTAAGTTAATGCCAGGATGAAAATTTTAATGAAAATTCTAAAAGCAACTAATTACTTATAATAAAAAAAAAATTCTATTTTTCTCACCAATATTGTTGGGGTCTTAATAAATAGAGCGTGCACGTACATACACAGAGAAAAATGGACAAAACAGAAACCAATAAAAATTTTAGCACTTCTTTTTAAACTGGGGAATGCAACTGGGAAAAAAAAAACAAATACAAGTTGAAGGACTTAAATTTAGAGATAAACAATGTAAATGCAAGCGTCTTCAGGACCTATTTGTAATAATTAATATATAACTAAATGTAACTAACCAAATTAATTTTGCTTTAATAAACAAAACTAGAAACAAATTTTTTCTGTCAATTTTTGCTTAAAAACATTAAATGAACCATTATGAATATTCATGACTTCTTTTCTGGTTATCCTAAACTAAATTGAGAATTTTAAAATATAATAAACAAACATGAAAGATATAGTCTATGGAGGTTAACAGGTTGTGCATTTGGATGTATTCTAGGTGAAGGTGCGTGCTTGATATATAAACAAAGAAGATAGAAGTATACAAAAACTTGAGTTTCTGCTACGGATGTTTATTCTTTTTATGGTGACTGTAATGAAACAAAGTTGTCAATGTCCCTTTTACTTTTTTGGTCCAGAAGTAAGTTAGGATAACATTGGTTGAAATAGTTGAGTTCAAGTCAGCTTTGCACTGAGTTGGAACGACCAGTTCACTTACTTCATGAGTAGGGCTGCTAAAACATGTCTGAATTTTGTTATTGAAAAGTGGAAAAGAGAAGAATTCTGTTCTTTCCACAAGTGGGGTCAGATAATCACGCAGGTGACCAAAAGCCCTTTCTGGTTTCTTTATAACTTGTATCATCAGAAAATTAATTTTTTAATTTATTTATTGGTTTTTATTTCATTTTCCACATGAGGCAGGTAATTGTAAATGAAAATATTTTTTGTAAAGACTTTAAAAAATTTTTTCATTGGGAATAGTTGGATAGGCAATGGAAAACCAATGCATTACTTTTCCTAAGAAGTCATAGAAATTCACAGATAATTTTCTTTCTTAATCAATTCACTCCAAGGAAAGTGATAATGCCACTAAAATGCAAGGGGAGTGAAAGAAAATGAAAAGATTTTAGAAGAAACTGGAAACCCAATACTAAACAAGAAAACAATTGCTCTTGTTCAGAAGAATGGGGAGGAATCTGAACTGAATGATAGGCAAACCTACTTCGATTGAGAAAAATGAATAGTAAATAAAATTTCAGACTTTAGATGGCAACAGGTTAAAAGTATAGAGTTGAAGTAGACTTTAGAAGTAACCGGAAACCCAATCCTAAACATGAAACAAGGGATAAACCCCCTACTCCTACTCAGAATACTAGAGAGAAGTGTGAACCAGGGGATAGGTGAAGACATCTACTACGACTGAGAAGAAATAAATAAATAGTAAATAAAGTTTAGGCAGAGACATTAGACGTAGATAATAAAGAAAAGGAATCTTTACAAAGCCATGATCATTTATGCCATGACGAGGCTACATGCTAATTTATTTTATTTAATACATCTCTTCTCCTCCTTCCACCAGCAAGAGAGGGTGAGTTCTCTAGCCTTGGATGACAGCCAGTCTAGGAGAAAGACATCTCTAAATTCAGAACTATGGGGAAGGTAATAGGAAAACACTCCTAACTTTTCAAAGATGAAGAAAAAGAAGCTGTGGAAAGCTGTGATCACATGAAAAGGACATGGCATTTTAATAAATAACAGTTACTGGCATTCAGTTATGCAAAAATTTAATGTAAATACTAACCTGTCACAGAGTGAGCATCTGTATCTGGTCTCTGTATTGGTGGGGAAGGCGTAATATAAGGGCTAATAGGGGGGTAGGTTTGTGGTAGTAGTGTTGTTTCGATAACAGGTATTGCATCTTCATCAGTATATGTAGAATCACCAGATCCTGACATACTGTCAATTTCTGTGTAACTTTTACTTGCTTCTGGAGTTGGTGTGTGTGTAGAAGAGCTATACGTTCGGCTTTTCATGTCGTAATCTGTTGAGGGTGTCATTTCAGGAACGGTGTCTTGTGATGTTATAAGGCTTGAACTGAAGGTAGGGAGAAACTCTGAAAAAAATAGTGATTCCATTTGGTAGCTTGAGATTGTTTCAGGAAAAACACTGGACGGTACCTTGATATCACGTGTTGATGCTGGTGATGATACAAAGTAGGAACTCTTGGTAGGGGATATCTGTGAAAAGTGGGAACTTGGTATTAGTGTATGACTAATAGTCTCACTTTGAGGAAGGAATGGCTTAGTCATTTTATCTGCTGTTAGCAAGTCTGAACTGGTCACTTCGACAAACTCAGAACTCTTTGATTTCGTCTCTGGCCACCACCACCAATGTGTTGAAGACGTGGGCTTCACTTTGGTTGCTGGCACCAAGTCTGGGACTGGTGTTAGTGCTGGTGTCATAAACCTCCGTGCAAATCTTTTCTTCCTGCCCAGCTGCTGTTTGGACGGGTTGACCATGGCTGAGATATACCAGCCGACAACACTATAGCCAACTTCTGATGTTAAACGTCCACCTTCAACATTATGCTGCAGCACTTGAACAAAAAGATGCACCTCTGGGAAGATACTGCAAGGAACTTGCCAGGTCAGTTCTGTAGCATTTGGAACAATGGATACTGTGTTTCCATGGCCGGAAGCTAGAATGCTGTAGCTCTTGTAGTTGTCTTGCGTTGAGAAGAGTTCATTCCCACTACTGATAGTGATCACTGAGGAATCAATGCCCAAGAAATGAGCCAAGTTTTTGATTAAATTCAACCTATCAACAACCCCAAGTTCTTTCAGGTTGACTGCAAATATTAGTGTTGTTTGGATTAAGTCTACACCTCTATAGCAGACTTTGGACTTTTTGTTATGATCAGGTTCATTTGAGGGTTGAATTGGAGCTTGCGTGTTTTTTTTAATGTGAAGGGGCCAAGATGTTACTGCTATGTGAAAGACATCAAAAATCCTTCCACATGTGGACTTTGGGTCTTCAAGAGTTGCTTTTAGGTAAATACCATAACTATCATGGTTGGTTGGGACTGCTAACAGTTCTCGGCTTGCTTGATTGTAATAAATCCACTCAGGTAAACTTGAATTTTGCAAAGCTGGAGTTATCTGAAAGACAAAATGTAGATAATATAACTTTAATGAAATAATAATATAAATTGTTGCTATAATCTATGTAACTGGGAAGAATTGGTTTGTCTGTTATACAGGGTTCCTCTAAAATTTGCACTTATATATAAATATAAAAGTGTACATTGAGGTCACCACTTATATATAAATATAAAAGTGTACAATAAGGTCACCACTTATAAATATAAAAGTGGACATTGAGGTACACTTTTATATTTATATTTAAAAATGTTCTATTCCTGATATTGAGCACTTTAACACATAAATCTAGCATGCCTTAAAACTATATTTTTATCACATATACAAATAAATAATTATATATATATAAGTACAATGTATGTGTGTGCATGTGTGTGTCCAAGCAACTCCTCCGCTTTCACTGGTCTGATTTCAATGATTTATAAAAAAAAAAAAAAAAAAAAAAAAAAAGCCCTAGAAATGTTTTTCGATTTTCATTGAGTTCAGATTCAGGGTTGCCAGATTATGCGAGGTTAAAATATATATTAATATATTATACTAGCCATTATCATTGCCTTCATGGTTCAAGAGGAGTAACTCTTATTTTCCTTTTTCACCCAAAATTGCAGCTAGCTTAATATTTTAAGCTTGCTTAAAAGCCGCCCTATATGAATAAATGCGAAATTGGAGCTCAATCCTCCCACAAATTCTGTGATTAAAACTCTACTTTATAGTAATTTGGTATTTACTCAGCCCCTATGAAGATGTGTCGTGACAAAAGGTTAGTTTAATGTGGGTAGCACGAGTGTATACACCCAGGCTAGCAATAAGAATTCCCTGATTATATATTATCTACTTCTCGGTGATATCACTCTTCATGTAATTTGCATATTGATTTTAAAAAAGTTTATTTCATTAATTAACTGTCCTTCATTACTGGTCTTTTATTCAAGTATTGTTTTGATTTTCATATCAAAAACGGTTCTGTTTTGGAATATCATCTTATATAGTGGAGAAAAGTATTTGAAATTTGCATTTTACTTGGCCTTCAAAATGTTGGCATCTACTTGTAAAACTTTTCTTAACTATAACAATCCAATTTATGAATGAAATGTTCATTTAAAATTTTTGTTTCAAAGATTTCATGTAGTGAATATATCTTTGCGACATAATAACAAACAGGTGAAGCCTGCTAGTATGTATGTATGTGTGTGTGTGTATATATATATATATATATATATATATATATATATATTATAGAGAGAGAGAGAGATAGAAAGCAGGATAGGAACTTTTGATGAGTGACTACCATAATACACTCACCTCACCATCCATATTTCTAATTAATGAGTCTTGGTTGTTTGCTACTTTCTAGACAATGTCAAAATGGCTCAAGATGTACTGAGCTGACATTCTTAGATTTTTCTTCACAAGATTCCTGAAACTGTCATCTTCAAAAACATAATTGATAAAAGTGATGAAAAAAAAAAAATGATAAAAGAAATACCCAGGTGTAAAACTCAAAAGAACTGGAAATTCCTGCGGTATCTTTTATTTCCTCTGTTTTCGTTTTTTTTTAAATGAGATTTTCAACACCAGCTTGTGATGGAATGAATTGTTTTGACCTTTTTAAAAAGATTTCAAATCTAATTATAGACAGAAATATTTAGTTGTACAAAAATAACTGAATATACCAGGTGTAACAGCAAAATTGTCCAAATCATGTAACAGCATAATTATGCATCCCACAACATTTTTAATCTCTCCAAATCCATTAAAACTAATTTCGTTTTTCTAGGTTTTCAGATAAGATATTTAGCCATTTTGACACCGTTTGTTGTAAGAATCACTGAAAAACCCATTCAGTTATTCAGCTAGAAAGAGAACAGGTTTGAATCATTTTATCAGCCCCACTGTCTAATATATATAATATATAGAAAAAGCTCAAACACTAATATTTCATGGTCATAATTTATTACATTGGAATCATAATCATAATCACAATCCAAACTGAATTCTATCCTATTGGAAATATATATATATATATATATATATATATATATATATAAACTAATTGAGTTTTTTTTTACCAGATTTTCAGATAAGACGTTTAGCCTTCTTGACGACATTTGTCATAAGAATCACTGAAAAACCATTTGAGTTATTCAGCTAGAAAGAGAACAGGTTAAAATCATTTTGTCAGCCCCACTTTCTTCCCAAATGAGCAATGGTGAGAGGAAAAGATTATTCAGACCTTCAGTAATGGTACCAACATTCATACTCTTGCTTCCATCTTCAAAATCCATTCAAGAATCATCAAGAGATCAGTGAATAAATTTAAAAAGGAGGGAACAGTAGAGAGAAAAACTGGATAAGAAAGTCACAGCAGCAAGAGGGATCATCATTTCATCTTAGAGCTAAAGAGATCAATTAGAAAACATCCAACTTGATCCATAAGATGTTTGACATGTGTGAAAGGAATTTCAGCTATAGCAATCCAAAGAGCAGTGAAAAAGACTTGAAAATGAAATCGTATGTGAAATTTGTGAATCACCTGGTTACTCCAGGACAGAAAGTTAGAGTGAAGATCATTTTGAATAAGTTGGAAAATGATCCAGGAATAATATACATATTTAAGCTTTATTTCAATTCTTCATGAGCTTCCGATCCTTAGCTATGATTAATTATTGATGAACATATCATTTTGTTTGATTGATTTCATCATGATTCTTCATAAGCTTGGAGAGTCATTATACATTCTTATTGCTCAAAGTAGAGTCCAGTATTGTTATAAAAACCTG
>CAHIKZ030004679.1:555000-637500 GCA_903632075.3 Acanthosepion pharaonis
TCTGCTTTCAAGTTGGTTCCACAAAGCAGCGGTTCATGGGAAGAAGCTGCTTGAGTGGTACTTACATCTCACCAATGGAATCGGAAGGGAATGAAGGTGGTTCACTACAATGTGCGTGATATGGTGGGTCTTAGCTGTAAAGGTTAGGGCTAATGGAACTATGGCGTGTAATTCATTTGAACACTTTCCATGGTAATAGCAATAGAGCAGCAAGAGCCTTGCAATCCTTCACCTATAAGAAATCAGTAGTAGGGTAGAAAATAATTTGTCACCTACAAGGATATCGAGACATTTTTGGATTCTATTGAGATTGGAAAGTGAAATATTGGTTGAATAAAATCATGCTCTCACAAACCCGGATTTTTCATAGACAATCAGTTACCAAGTTTATTCTGATGAACACACAAAAAATGTACTATTTTGAAAACTTCTCGTGGGCCACATTGCATGTTCTTGCAGGCCATAGGTGCCTGATGAGCCGTATTTTATGCAGACCTGCTCTGTGCCATTAACACTTGGTGTTGTAGCATACCTACAGACAATAATTGGTATGTCCCCCATTCACATAAATACAGTAGTAAATACTGTATGTTGGTCAGCAGTTGTAGATTCATTGTGGAATTCACTTGACTCACTTCTACCAGTTGACTACTACTTCTACACACTGCTGGCAAATATTATATGTGTTGTTCTTGTCCTAAGTATTATCATTCATTACCAACCCTCGGTTGATTATTCTATTTAATAACCTTCCCTAGATTACAACACATGTATATTGAAATTATAAAACAATATGTTAATTTTCTGTTTGTAAATTTTACTTATACAATACACACTGTTGTAGCATACCTACAGATGATAATGTGTCTGTCTCCATTCACATAAATACAGTAGTAAATACTGTATGTTGGTCAGCAGTTGGAGATTCATTGTGGAATTCACTTGACTCACTTCTAGCAGTTGACTACCTCTTCTATGCACCACTGGTGAATCTTATATGTGTTGTTCTTGTCCTAAGTATTATCATTTGTTACCAACTTTTGTTTGGTTATTCTCTTCAGTTAACCTTCCCTCGGTTACAACACTTGGTTTACCCACTCCTCCTAAAGCACAAAACTGAACTCCTGAATAGTCATCAGATGATATTATAATAATTGTACATATGCGCACTTTTCACATTGTGTAGAATGTATAATAGTATCCCCAAAAAGTTTATTCTGACCTGAAAAAGCAAGGGAAGCAAGTAAGAGGAATGGAGTTCCACAGATGGGAAGTGCGAGACATGAAGCTATTGGAGTAGAAGAGATGGCTACATTTAACAATTTCAACAGTGAAAGGGTAGTACAGAGATGCCAACCTAGTAGCATGTTTAAATTCATAGAGTTTGGAAACCAGCGAAAATATCTTGTCAGAGCAGTTACCATGAAAATATTTGTAGAAAAGACAGAGGGAAGCCACAGCACATCTGTGAGAAAGTGACTATAGATGAGATGCCAGATCAGGACCAATCAGATTGCATAGGACTTCTAGTTTTCTTAGGATTGCCTTGCTCACTGAAAAATAAATTCCTGGATTTCATTAGCAGATTCAAAATCGAATGGGCATAGCAAATAGATGATTTCTGAAGTTAATTCCACTGAACTAGTACGGGTAACCTTGCTAGCAGTTCAATATTGTTGGTCATATGCAAATCTTTCTCTTTGCCTTTCTTCTCAATTTCGTTATTTCCCCTGACTGGAATTAGTTAGCCATCTTCACGGGTAAATGACTTGCTTTTCGTCCCTGTCTCCTTATAGCAATGAAGCATATTCATATGGAAAAATCAATAACATGCCTGACTGAACATAAAATGGCCAAATAATCACTTCAGTCGCAATCTACAAACATGATTCAATAAATTTGTTTATTACACAAAGGTCTGATTTGTAATATGAAATTTCCGGGTCATAACTCAATAACATGAATCAAAACACAATGTCTTGCAGTTGGTGGGTGAAATGTTTGAAAAATAATCTAGACAGTTATCAATTCTCTTGCAATATCTCTAAAGTGATAATGTTTTGTAATAAAATATATTTATAAATGTAGAAGACAATAGGAAAAGTGTAATATTAGCCAACATGTTTTGTCCAATGTGGACTTTTTCAAGGCAAAAACAAAATGAATTTATTAAAACAAAATAACTATTAATCACAAAACAAAATGTTCTTAGAAACTGGAAGAATTTAGAAAATGCTATTATATTCATATTGTCAACTGAAAATTACTCTGAGAAATTTTTCATATATATATATATATATATATAAAAGTGAACATTGAATTCAACACTTAGAGCAACAGGCTGTTTCATGCTAACAGTCTGTCACCTCTAAGTGTTGACTTCAATGTTCACTTTTATATTTACACACTCTCTCTGATATTGAGCACTTTATCCCATAAATATAGCATACCTTAAGAGCATATTTTTTCATATATATATATATATATTTTCTCAGAAAATTAATTTCAGGCTTTCTCTGTCTAAGAATTTTTTCCTATTTTTGATATATTTTTTGTTTTAATACCATATCCCTTGAGGATGCAGTCCATCATGACTTGGTATCATGTTTTCTACTCACTGGAAGTGGAGTGATTATATTGAATCAATTGCTCGTTGCACTACTAAGATGATTCACTGTCATGCAAGATAATTTTTTTGCCAGAATCCTTCTTTTACATTTATAACTCTACCATTCACCCATGCATTGACTATTGCTGTCATATCTGGTTTAGAGCTCTGGTTATATATCTTGAGATTCTCAACAAAATCTAAAGAAAGATCTGCAATGTTAGTAGTCCTGACCTAGCATCTCGGTTTCAATCACTTTCCCACTGACATGACTTCCCTCTGTCTTTTCTATAAATATTTTCATAGCAGTTGCTCTTCTCCTCCTTGGTACCTCGATCATATGAATTTAAGCATATTATTAGATTGGCTAATAGGGCTCATTGTTTTATTGTTATATTATCTAGATGTAACCCAGGTTCTATTCTAATAGTTTCTTTTCTCGCACGTCTCACCTGGGGAATACTCCTTTTTTGATTTCTTGCTTCCCTGCCACTTACAGTCATCAAAATTTTAAATGCAATGTCAATCGCCATATTCTGTCCTCTTCGATCCTGTTCTTTTATTGTCCTTTCTCCTCACAAAAGTCTTCCACTCCCAATAACCCCATGCGTCTTAGTGTCATTATTGCCTTGCTTGGGGTGAAAGGATTAAAAAGAATAAATCTGATGGTGATGCAGATAAATATAGTATGACAAGCCATAACTGCAGGGAGAATGTATCACCCTAACTTCTCTCTGGTATAAGGTGCATCTAGTAAGAAGAATGATTGGAAGATAAGAAAATTGAAAGAAGCTGTGTACATAAGTCTTAGATAAAAATCTGTTTATCAGTCCAGTGTTTTTTTGTTATTTATGCTTAGCAAGGAAATCATTAGAGAGAAACTTTATTTTACATAATTAGTCCTGCTCTTAGCAGTTGGATATGTCTGTCTTTGGAGAAGGCAAACAAAATAAAAAGAAAGAAAAAAAAAAAAACCCAAAAATGAAAGTCTGTTTTCTGGGATTTTATTAACCAGGCATCACTTTCCCATCATTGGCAAGTTCAAAAAGTTTTCAGAATACTGATGATTCATCTCCAAATTCTATAAATATGGAATGGTTTTCAATATTGGAACCACTCTTCACAATCCCATGAATAAAGTTCACACAGAAGTGAATGATCAAAGACTGAAACTAACAAAAATGTAGAAATTAATGTAAGGGAGAAACGTGTCTTTAAGCGAAATCCTTTCCGTCATAGATTCTCTAAATTTTCATATCTGCTCATTTTTCATATCCAAACATTAAACAAAAGCAACTTTCTTAAGAAATAATGGATTTTTTATTTTTTTGTGATGTCAAGTAACACTTGTTGCCATTTTTGTAATGCTCATTATGGTAGAGACTTTGTAATCACAGATACAACTATAGTACGCCATTGAACAATGCTGATGTCAAACACTTTCAAATAACACTCGCACTAATAGTACTTGCTTGATAATACTTGCTCGAATAGTACCCCATATAGTGATCTGAACAGAGAAATAGTACAGTGAATAGAATAGAGAATAGCAGTCTGTATAGTAATAGAGGATAGAATAGAAATGGAGATCCATATAGTATAGTGGATAGACTAGAATTAACGATCAATTAGACACATGCTCCGTCCCATATATGCATTTCCTCTATGGTCACGTGGTCTACTTAATTCAGTAATGGGATCGCTTGTGTTTACTCACTGGCGATCTATGTTCAAACTCAAGTGTCAGTAACGACAGTTTATTCCTATATAGCATATTTATTAATCCAACAGATTTCATCAGTTAAAACATTATTTATAATAGATAGTCCTATTTGAATAGATGCTCCATTTAGTTATTAAACAGTATGTTTATTTATTTTCATCTACTGGCCTGAATATTTTTAAAGGGAATGCATCACTCTCTCTCTCTCTCTCTCATTCTGGGACAAGATCCATTTAATGAAGAACATCACTGGAAGATAAGAAATTTGAAAGAAGCTATGTATGATACATCAGCCTTACAGAAAACTATGGCCAGTTTAGATGTTTTTGTTTAACAAAGAAAGGATTAGCGAGAAATCTTGTTTTGTAGATTATCCCAGTCCTGCTGCCAGTACTTAGAATTGTCTTCATCTTTGCATTAGGCAAATAAAAAAAAAATAACTGAAAGCCTAATTCTTTGGAATCATTCTCACAAGCAGCACTTCTCTAAAGGGGTAGAAGCAGGGACACCCCTTGATACCATCAGCAAAAGATGGTGAAAATAGACATTTCCTGTGAGTATGGATTTCCACCTTAAAAGCAACCATGTATCAAATTTTGCCCTGGCATGCCAGCCTTCTTCGCATGCTTAAGGGTTATGGAATTTCACGTCGATTGTTTGACTTAATGCAATCATCCCTGTCAAAACGTGTATTGAAGGTTGTGTCTCAACGGATTCTCCTCCAGCGCCTATCCCACGAACGCAGGTGTTCCTCAAGGCTCCATTCTAGGCCCTGCTCTGTTCCTTATCTTCATCAATGACATCATAGGTGCCCAGGTAGGCATCTATGGAGATGACACTACTATTTACTCCTGCCTCAAAAACAAATCTAGTGTTGCTGACAAAACTAACCTGGCCGTTTGTCTCGAAAAGACCTCCAATTGGTTGTGAACTGGGACAGGAATTGGCTGGTTACCTTTAATGTCTCAAGGTTCTTAAAATCCAGAGACAGATATGCAATGTAATTGGCCTTGATATGGCATCTTGTCTGCAGTTGCTCTCTCACAGACGTGTCGTCACCTCCCTCTGTCTTTTTTACAAATACTTTCATGGTAACTGCTCCGATGAGCTGCTTTCGCTGGTTCCCAGATTTCAGGAATTTAAGTGTTCTACTAGGCTGGCATCTCGCTCTCACCCTTTCACTGTTGAAACTGCTAAATGTAGCTGTCTCTTCTACTCCAATAGCTTCATCTCTCGCACTTCTTACCTGTGGCACTCCCTCACCTTTTCCTGTTTCCCTGATAGCTATAATTTCCAACTATTCAAATGTAATGTCAATCGATGTCTCCAGATACCTTGATCTATCCCTTATTCTTTTCTTCATCCTTTCCTCTATCACTCCTTCCTGCCTTGCTTGGGATGAAATGCTTAAAAAAAACATAAGGAGATTAATATACCCGCCACCATTTTTTTTTTTCAATTTTAGTGAATACTACCAGAAATAAAGACATTCCACATTTCTGCATATAGATTGTACATCTGAAGAAGTTTATACAATAGTATTTAGAGATTTTAGATAAAATACAAAGAAGAATCTGCAATGTTATTGCTCCTGACCTGGCATCTCAGCTTCTTTTTAAGTTGGTTGGCTCTAAATTTTTCAGCATCTTGTTACAGTTTTTTTTATATATATATATATATATATATATATATATATATATATATATACACGACTAGTGAGCGAGTCAAAATGACTTAATTCCCTTTATAGTCTACCAATAGAAGGTTGATTGAATCAGAACCGCAGAACATTGTATCAAATGGTATGTATAAAGGCGGCCATCTTTGTTTTCCTACCGGAATGACCAGAGCCAACTTGTGAGGCGAACATGACAGACGGAAGAAATACGCTCTGCTACTTTGCTGCGATATCTACTGCGAACCTGCACTACGCTTTCCTACTGTCTCTGAAATATTCACTGCCAACCTCTGGATTCTATACTCGAAGACGACCGTCAAAATGTCTAACACATCTTCCTCTTATATAACTTAGGTTGAGATAGTTTCGATTAATTTCAAATGTTTGCTTACCTTAATAATAGCATCTTCGCTCATTTTGAAGGCACTGTCCGGTATTCTATATTGGAATATCTTTCCTGTAGTGATGATTTGGTCAGGGATTCCCTCCAAAATGGACGGACAGAAATGTGTTGTAATAACATTCTGATTTGCATGCGCAAATACAAAGCAGGCATATATGATGGCGGTGAGCCCACAATTTCTTATATGGCGTCTCATTTTGGTCATATAATCTGCTTGACTGAGGCAAAGAGACTGACAAGCATCTCAGTGTACACCTGCAAAAGAAGATTACATGAGATGAGAATAAAAATTAACAGGAAACAGAATTCAGTAAGTTATCTACATGATATGCCATGTCCCTACAAAACATGGAAGATCATGGCTCTCCACAACTTCATGTCGTTTATTTATAGTAACTTTTGAGCATTTACCATCCTTCTTTGTTCCTAGTTGATATGCATTCGGTTCAATGGATAATGACTCAGAGAGTCAAGTTTGATTTCAAGTCAAGCTTGATACATTCACTTACACACAAATACTCTTCAGAAAGGTACGAATCCATCTTTTCTCCCCATCTATGGGTTAAATAGTTGGATTTGTATCTGCAAAAAACATTGTCATCTCAAAAAAATAACAAAAAAAAAAACTGTTAATTAATATTCACTCACAAAAAAGTCATGATTCTTACAATCCAGAAATGGTTTGGCTTTAAATAACTTACAGCAGGTTGACAAACCATAAAAATCAAATCAATCTCTATTCATGTTTTGCCATCTATCCATAAAACCTTTTCCAGTAGGTTATTCACTGTTTCCTTGCTTCTCTTACCTTCAATATGTCTTATGAGTGTTAAATCGTGGCTCTCCACAACTTCATGTCTTTTTGCCATTTACTCTCCCTCTTTCATCCTTGTTCGACTATCCATTCATACAAATGAGTTAAATAGGTTACTTGCTGTTTGCACCCACTCCCCACACCTTCAGTACATCCTAAAAACATTTCTTAAGAATAGGTCAGGTCAGGTCAGGGATTAGTCCTTGTTATTGATACCATGTAACCCACTACAACCTGTTACTTGGAGAAAACATGAATGTTTTCAAATAATACCCATTACTCTGAGGGGCAATTATGCAGCATAGCACACCAACAACTTCATGGGTTATACTGGAATTAAAAGCTGCAATTTGAGATCTCACGGTCTGAAGCAGCTTATCTAGCTGGTTCAGTGGATTGCATGATCATATAGTATTTCTTGAATTCCCCTCTCTGAGAGCAAGACCATTATAAATCTAGTTAGTATTCTTATACGTATTGTTATTTGGCACATGGCCAAGTGGTTAGAATGTTCACATTCTGACCATGAGGCCTGGGTTTGAATCTCACCATGGTCGATTTGTCAGGAAGAAGACTTCCTAATGTTATCAGACTGGAGGGTTCAATCCCAGTGTGCAGAGTCTTTGGAAAGTGCCTGAAAACGATACCATGGGTTGACCCAAGCCTTGTGAGTGAATTTGGTTGCCATCGATAGATGTGCTAGCACGAAGTCACAAGTCATCGTGTCTGAGGGCTTGAGCATGCTGGCCTTGCTCAAATTGTTGATCACGCTAGATAACACACTCTTTCCCAGAAACTGTAACTAAGGTCTGCTAGTTGCAGTATAAACCACAGGTTGGCTCTGTGGGTGTTGAATAAACACAAATGCACCTGAGCAAACGTCTGCGATAGGGATTGGCTAGCACCTTAGTAGATGGGTATCCTCAAATAGGAGTGGCCAGCTATACAACAACCTATTGTTATATATTTGCCTGTTTTGTAAAAGTACGTTTTTTCTGGGTTTTTTTTGTGACTAGTTTTATTTGCTGTTTTTCTGTAAATGTCTTGCAGATGTCAGCCATGGAATGTCAAGAGGACAATAAATGCTCTTGCAGTGGAAACTGTGAATATGACGTGGCTGAAGGATTGGAGAATTTCCCAGTTTACTACAATGCCAAATCTTGTGTGAAGACATGGAAGAAATTCAAGGTAAGGTTACTGTGTGTGTGTGTGTGTGTGTGTGTGTGTGTGTGTGTATTTTGCCTTTTCTGATTCAAAAACAAAAACCTTCAGTATTTATAAAAGAAGTAAAGGATCATGATGACTTTATTCACAGTATTTTCTTATGCTTGATTATCTATGATTATTAAGGCTTGATTTGTATTCCTTTCATTTTAACTTCAGTTGCTTTTTATAGCAACTGCTTCGAATATCACTTTATAACTATCAGTAAATAACATGGATTAGGAATAAAGAAGATTCTTTCAGCAAGAGTCAAACACCAAAAGCCTGTCTTACCATGCGAGTTGCTCTAACCAACTGAGCTACTAGTACTTTAGAAATGGCAGGAGATCATATCAACCTATCTAACCATATCAACTGCTCTAACTGTATAAGGCTATCTTATCATATGAGTTACCCTAACTATGTAAGGCTATATTACCATGCCAGCAGTTTTAACCATGTAAACCTATCTAACCATGTAAGGCTACCATGCCAGCTGCCCTAACCGTATAAGGCTATCTTACCATGCCAGCTGCCCTAACCGTATAAGGCTATCTTACCATGCCAGCTGCCCTAACCGTATAAGGCTATCTTACCATGCCAGCTGCCCTAACCGTATAAGGCTATCTTACCATGCCAGCTGCCCTAACCGTATAAGGCTATCTTACCATGCCAGCTGCCCCTAACCGTATAAGGCTATCTTACCATGCCAGCTGCCCTAACCGTATAAGGCTATCTTACCATGCCAGCTGACCATATAAGGCTATCTTGCACTGCCAGCTGCCGTAACTGGATGAGGCTATCTTGCACCGCCAGCTGGCGTCCTGGGTATGATGATAAACTACATCCAACAGCAAGCCCTCTATGTTTTTGAAAAAATAATGATGCCGGCTGTACATTTTTGAAAAAATATTACCAGCTATACGTTTTTTTCTTTTTGAAAGAATAGTGTTGACTGCTATACATTTTTGAAAAAATAATATTACCAGGGGAAAAAAAAAAAGTTGTCAGCATTAAATGACCCATTGAGGTTGATATGCTGTAAAACAAAACAAACCAAACCAAACTTATACCTTTGTCTGTCTCTCTTGCTAATGATCAGACACTGTTTTCTTATAGTTAGTCCTTTCTTCTGACTTTCCTTTGTTACCTTATCTAGGAGTTCTTTTGGTTTTCCTTCTGACTCTGCCATCAACTTAATGTCATCTGCATATCTTATTTTGCTAAGGTTATGGTTGCTGATAATAAATCCTGGTAGAACTGCTAGTTCGTCTAGGATTGTCAATTGTTTAATCAGGCTTACTGAAGGCAAAGGCGGCATAAATTTAAATCTTACAAAAGACTTTATTATATCAGATCTATGCTGTTTACTCATTGTTGTAAATTGATGGGCTTAAATAAATTTGTCAGTGATAAACTGAAATAAAATTAATGATTGACAATGCTTTAGCTAATAAAAAAAATAGAAATTGTTTGAATCACATGGTGTGCGGGTGGTGTAATGGATAGTGGTTAGGAATGAGAAATCAGAGAGCCAAGTTTGAAATCCAGTTGAGTTCATTACATTTACTTATGTACAAATACCCTTGGGAAAGGTATGAATCCATCTCCTCTCTCTCCAGCTATGGATTAAATAGTAGGACTTGTATCGGAGAAAAATCATTGTTATTACCAAATTTTGATAATGCAATATTCACTCACAAAAAAAAAAGAATTATTCCCACAATCTAAAAAATGTTTCAGTTTTAAATAACCTACAAAGGGTTGACAAACAGTAAAAAAAAAATATTCCAATCAATTCTTACTTTTCTTCATATATTTTTCTTTTTTATTTGTTTTTCATTGTTGTTTAATTATTTTCTTGACTATTTATGCATCTTTGAAAATTTGTAATTTGAAATGTTTTCAGCTCTAGCAGCATGTGAAGATGTTATGTGTTCATACAAATAAACACATACAAATGGCATCTGCTTCTGGTTGTCATGACTTTAGAAGTAAGCAAATTTTCAAATAAAATGAGAAAAAAAAAAATTCAGCTGTTGATTTTAAACCAAAGTGTCTAAAATATATATATATATATATATATATATATATATATTTTTAAAGAAAAACAGACCACTTTAAGGTAACATTATAATAATTTTCACCAGAGCCCTTTTAAAGGACGCCGGATCATCAGATAACACTTGCAAAAAATTTTTGGAAGTGCTATCTGATGATCAGGCATCCTTTAAAAGGGCTCTGGTGAAATAAATTATTATAATGGTACCTTAAAATGGTCTGTTTTTCTTTTAAATATTAGCTCTGGATTTACATTGAGCTCTCAGGATTTCATCCTCCTTGGGATTACCCATACAGATTACCAAGTTCTTCATAACTTAACTAATTATATATATATATATATATATATATATATATACACACACACGGAAAATTTAATTCCAGTTGAGTACTCTTGAGAGAAAGTGTGAATTTATAAACAATGACTACTGCTGTTAATATTACAAAACTCTTCCATGAAGTAAGCTCTCTCGGTCATTGTTGTGTTTATTCGAAGAGTAAGTATGTAAAAAATTTGCCTTTCTTTCAACTGAGCACTGATAGCTCAGGTGTAGAATCTCTGACTGATGCCAAATCAGGCAGATTTTGCTCCTGGCTTGAGGCAATCTGATGCCTAGCCACACTGATGTGCTGTGATACTGCCTGTGGATGACATATATATATATATATATATATATATATATATACATACCTGTTTCATTAAATAATATAGACAATATTGATACATATTTTTTAATCCAATCTGTATATAATATGTATCAATATTGTGATTTTCTTTCTTCGTTTAATGATAATGTTATTAAGCTTATCAGACAATATAAAAAGAATTTACATAGAATAAATAGACAACACTTGTCTATATTATTTAATGAAACATGTATGAATGAAAAAATGCTGCCTAAATAGACACACACACACACACACACATATATATATATATAAAGAAGACAGTTTTGATATTAAATTTTGACTAGAAACAAAATCAAGATGTAAAAATGCTTTTTTATGATTATTAGTAAAATATAGAAATCTTTCTTTAGTTAAGAGATCAAGTCTTCTTGGAAGATATTGTTCGAAAAATATATTCATCTTTTAATAATTAAGAGATCAAGTCTTCTTGGGGGATATTGTTAGTAAAAAGAGATAAAGTCTTCTAGGAGGATATTACCATGATCTTTTAAAACATGGCTTTGTACAGATTACTTAATTATCTATAGATTGGCATGATTAATTGGAAAATCAGTGGAGTAGTTTCCCCTGTTGCTTTCTCCATGGTTTTAAATTTGAAGTTCTCCTTCTTAGACTGGCAGCTAATCAAGACTAGAATATCCAGTCTATCCTGTTGTTTAACCACAAAATGTAAGACTTAAATATTTATAGTTAAATAAACATTTGAACCCAGTTTAAATGCTAACATTGAATGAAAACTTGATCTCTCACCAACAGTATGCTGATGTGATGAGGCTAGAAATGAAATATTAATGTTCTATGTGGGAGAAATCAAGTGTTTCCTTCAGTTAACACTGAGACCAAGTGCAGTTGTTCAGATCTCACCACAAGTGAACTGTACGTTCTTTGTTTTTAAAATATCTAAAGAGCATTCTTTTCTTTTTATGTGCCATGTCCTTTCAGGACGTAGGCGATCATGGCTCTCCACCTCGCTCTATCTCTTGCAGCTCTCAGCAAGTTCTTTCCCTCTGATTCCTCCCCTAGACCACGTTTTGTCATCCACCTGCTCAAGCTTGTCAATTATGTCATCCGCTGCTTTCCCTTGTCTCTCTTTCTTTCTATTTGACCCATGAGTATCAGACTCTCCAGGCCCACCTTCCTCATTATGTGTCCAAGATACTTCAGCTGTCATTTTCTGATGATAGGTATAAGCCTTCTCTTTGTTTTTAATCTCTCTAAAACCTCATCGTTGCTTACATGCTCAGTCCACAATATCCTTAGCATCCTTCTGTAGAACCACATCTCCATCGCCTCAAGTTTCTTCATCTTTGAGGAAATCATCCAACATTCACTGCCATAAAGAAGAACAGATGTTGCGTAACAGTTCAGTATTCTTTTCTTATCAAAGAAATCCTTCTGTCTTGTAATACCCTGCTCAGCTTTTGAAATGCATCCCTAGCCATCCAAATATGTCTACAGATTTCAGTGTCACACTTAATGTCCTCTGTCAAGATGCTTTCCAGATATTTAAACTTCTGCATCTGCTTGATTCTTGTGTTCCCGACTTGCAAATCGCATTTTGGGATAGTGTGCCAAAAAATAACAGATTAGAAAATTCAGTTTTTGTAAGATGCATACAATGATATTCCAAAAGCAAAATTTTTGCTTGACTTAAAGATCTCCGTTCAAATCTCTGGATGTGGCTTGAGCACTGGTTTGTTACATCAGTACTTTATATACAACTATCAAAGAATAGGCTACTTTAACAATAAAAGAAGCATTTATTTTACACAAAACATTCCTTTTTAACATATTCTCCTTCCTTGTCAATGCACTTAATCAGTGGTTAAAAAATTATGCAAGGAAAATTGTAAATAGTTCAAACATTATATAATGAAAATTTTGAGTAAAAAAAAAAATTATTTAATAACTACATATCAAAGTAAGGAATTATTGATTCACCGTTATATATATATATGTATTTAAATAAAAAGAAAGAACAGTAAGATATATAATCCGATGTTCTTATAGATATTTTTATTTTTACAAAATAGTGCTCAATGTAAATTTACAGAGCATTAATATTATAAATTAATTGATTCAAAATATGTTTGTTTTTCCGCTACACAGTTCTAACCATGTTTGAAACATGGTTAGAACTGTGTAGCAGAAAAAGAACCATATTTTAAATCAATTAATTTATAATATATATATACGTGTGTGTATGTGCATATTTTTATATAGAAAGGTAGATTTTTTTTTATTAAGACTCAAAAATACAGGCCAGTAGACATAAATTTACACTATTCTAAAAAGCAACATGGTTTACTCAAACATGTATTCACTAAATATAATATTTAAAGCAGTGTTCCACAACGTTTTTAAGCAACAACGCACCTAGGAGCAAATGAAAATATCCCAATACACTTAGAAAATTTTTTTGAAAGGTATTCATTTAAATGCTATGAAATAAAGCCATAGATTTTTTTTTAAAAAAAATGCAGAAATATGAACTTATTTTATTTCAATATTTCTATTCAACTATTTGTGCAGCTTATTTAGGGTGAAACCAGTACCTGGTGTTTTTGCGTGATTTCTTCAATGTTTGGTTAAATGTGCAATAAGCAGACCCTCATTTCTTCTTCAGTTGAGCATAGTCTTTCTTGCTTCTTATTTTTGATGTTATTTAAAATATTGAAAAATTATTAAATCAACTGCTCACTGCTGCATATCAGGAACTTTGAAAATATTAATTCATAATTCAATATACCTTTGTAAAAATTTTGGATTAAACAAAAAATGTTGAATAGTTTTATGGAAAAAGGTTAATATTCATTTATTCAGATAAAGGAAAATTTTAAAAATTTAAATTTTTAAAAAAGTTACACTTTTAAAAAAATAGTGAATATTAAAACAAATTATTCGAAATAGAATAATCGAAGAATAGTGAAATGAATTATTTGAAAAAAAAGTTTAATTCTTATTGATTTATTCAAATACTAACGTACCATTACTAGTTCAAAACACACACGCACACATGTATATGGATGCTGTCACAATATTTCACGGCACACTTAAGAGGAATTGTGTAGCATGGTAATTGAGAATCATTGATTTAAATTAAAAAAATTATTTTGTTTATGCTTTGGATACAAAAGTAAAATTAGCAGATGTGGGCTTCAAGGGATCTACACAATAAATACGTATTTCTTAAATAGGGTAATTTTAACTTGCTGTAGCTGAGTGGTCAAAACACACCTGGTATACAGTGGTTTCCCCTATAAGAGGGACAGGTCAGTATACGTAAATTTGCACTGTTTAAAAAAAAAAACACATGTATCCACTAGGTATAATGTTTACAGCATTAAAATGTATTTGTCTATATGTAGCACATTTTCAAATATATCACACACACACATGATGTGGTTAAAACTCCAGAAATTCATAGGCAAGATCTTGACTTTGTATCTGTTATCTTGGCTTAAAAATAGGACAACATTGGTCAGCACCAGTTTGGCTTCACCAGATGTCAAACTGATCTGCTTCAGGCAAAGGATATGAAATAAGAATAGTTGAATGAATGTGTGTGCATGTCAGTTTGTGTCATATATTATATATGTATGACTGCACATGTGAATTTGTGCATATATCATAAAGGTTGCCCAGTAAAAAAGTGGCAAATTTATTATCACTGTTTTATCTGTCAGGAATAATTGACATTGATTTGGTTTGTTTTAAGGCATATCAACACCTCAATGGGTTATATAATGCCGACAAAATTTTTATTGCTGGTAGTATGTTTTTCTTCAAAAACCTATTTCTGGGAATAGTTTTCCTTGAAGAAATCTATATCTGGTTATATTTTTTCAAAGAATATATAACTGTATTGCTGGTATTTTTTTTTAAAGTATTGCTGATAATAATTTTTCCTTCAAAAATTATTGCTGGTAATAATTTTTTTTTATTACAAAGTATTAAAATCTATTTTTACACAAGTTTGGGTGTTAACTATTTGCCCATAGCTGGGACCCTAACAGGTGCTACCACCCTGAGTCAGGATGTAGGTGGTTCCACACTCCTCAAAACCTCCTGATCAGAGGCCTTGCTGCTGGATGTAGTTTATCGTCTTACCCAGGATGCGGACGTAGTTTATTGTCTTACCCAGGGCACAAATTGACCTTGAATAAATTTCTTGAATATTCATGACCTTTTAGTAACCATTTGTCTTTCACTTAATTACTTAACTCTGATTGGTTCTTTTATGATTGATTAATTGCTGCTTGATCTTGTGACTTGTCATTTAAAGGTTATTCACAGACAACTTTCAGCTTTGGTCCTGCCCTTCTTATATTGCTAAACAACTCACTGATTTTGAGCGTTAAGTTTTTGTACTTTTCAAAGAAGAACATATGATGTGAGGATTGATGAAATGTGCAGAAATTCTTCCTGATTTTTTTAGACACATCACTTACCACCAGTTTCCAATTATTCTTTCATATCTTTCTGAATTTACCTCTTTTTACTAGGCACCAAGTGGATGTTTAAATGCATGAGTGAGTTTGTGCATATGTTTTATATACAGAGATATATACTTATATGCACATGCATCTGCATGATATACATATATTTGGATATCAAAACAGTCATATATATGTGTATACTTGCATGAAAATATATATAAATATAACTTTAATGTATGTTATATTTATGAGTAAAAGTATACAATCTTAAACTTAAAAATTGTGTCTAAGCATGAAACACTGTTGCTACTAATTATTGACATCAGTGTTCACTTTTGTCCATGCTTTTTGTCGATTGCTGCCATGTATGGCCCGGTGCCCCTGCTATTTACCTGGAGCTCCTTGATAAGATCCAAAGAAGAATCAGCAATATTATTGGTCCTGATCTGGCAGCTTGGCTTCTGTCACTTACCCACTGCCATTAGTTTGCCTCTCTGTGCCTTTTTTATAAATAATTTTATGGTAATTGTTCAGATGAACGCTTCGCTATGGTACCTAGACTGTATGAATTTAAGTGCAATGCTAGTTTGGCAGCAAGGTCTCGTGAATTTACAATTGAGCTAGCAAGATGTAGCTGTAACTTCTAAGCTGACAGTTTCTTTTCTTACACCTCTTGTTTGTGGAACTTGCTGCTCTTTGCTTTCCAGCCAACTTTAATCTTCAAAAATTTAAAGGCAATATCAATCACTATCTGCTGTCTTCCTGATTACTGTTTTCTCTTTCTATTCATTACCAATGTTTCTGTTCATAATTCCTCCACACCCTGTAACCCCTTGCATGCAAGTGGCTGTACTGCCTTCTTTGAGATGATTCTGATTTAAAAAAAAAAAAATTATATATATATATATATATATTGTGTATTTGGGCAGCAATCCCTCTTTTATACAGGTTTCATTGAATATGACTGACAAGACACTGCAATTTAGTTGTTCATTAAATTTTTCTTGCATTTCTAAAAGTGATTTCTTTTCTGGATATAGTGTATGCAAACTGTCTAAATGATATATGGGTTTGAACACTTTCAGATAATCTATTAGCCATTATCAATTATGCTTTTTTTGTTTAAATGAATAGGAAATATTTGTCATTTTATAGACTTAAACAGAACTGCCTAATGGGTATTTTTCTGGTTGCTTTATTATGTGCATCATGGGAAAATATATTTTTCCTTTTTTTTTTATTATTCATTAGTATTATTTTATTTTATTGATTTTATTTCATCTTCCCACAATTCCCTTCTAAGGAAGTGGCTAATTTCACCATTACTATTTTCAATATTATTATTTAACTATCAGTTTTACTCTATCTTATTATTGATTATTGTTATATGAAGCATTTTTATCATTATTACTAGTTTTATGCTATTTTATTACTGTTGCTTTTCAGATTTATCTTTATCATTATTATGAATTTGTAATTAGTTTTATATTATTATTATTACTGAAATATTCCCTGACTTTAAAAAGTACAAAATATTACATTTAATAATATTAAGATATATTCTGCAATATGGTAAGAGTTGTCAGACTGTATTTCTTCTGCATCCACTTTTAAAAAGTATTTCAGCTGTTGTCTGAAATAATAACGATAATAGCATTTGACAGGGTTCCTACGACCCGGAAAATCTTTTTCCTTTTCCATTTTTCTTCATTGAGGAGAGTAAGGTTGTCAAAGCCAAGTTACCTCCCTTTTTTTCAATGCAGAAACAGAAGCAAGTGTCAAGAATCAGAGATTTCTATTGCTTGGAAGTTGGTAAATGAAATTCTCAGAAAGCTCATGTTGGAAACCATTATAACCAAGAAGAACATTTTTTTCAAAAGAAAAGTAGTAACTCAGATGTACTAAAATCTGATCAATTATGTTAAACTTTGCTTATCTCTATTAAGTAATGAATGAATAATCCATTTCATGTTTGTATTTAACACACACACACATACATACATACACATATATATATATATATATGTAATAAATTATTTCACCACAGAAATGTGTCAATATCTGCTCACTCACTCATGTCTTCTCTCTCCACCCTCACCTCCTCACTTCGTTAATTTACATATGTTTAATACGGCCCGTCAAAAATGTGTAAATTTTCTTTTCATTTTTTGTTTGGAAGTAGAGTCTGATGATCCGCTGTCCTTTTAAAAGGGCTGTGGTGAAATAATTTATTACATATAACCTTAAAGTGGTCTTTTTATTTAAATTATTTGCTCTGGATTTACATTGAGCTCTCTGGATTTTATCCTCCTTAGGTTTACCCATACGGATTACCTAGTTTTTCATAAACTATATATATATATAGTGTATTTTTAATTAATTCATCTCGAGCAAGGCAATAATGCCATTAAGATGCAAAGGGCTTCTGGGAGTAAGAGAGAATGAAAAGACATTGAAAGGAACTAGAGCCAGTGCATACTACCCCTGAACCTCCTGACTGGGGTGGAACCAAACCAGTTTGCAGGTTTTTTTTATTTTGTTCAAATCTGTGAATTTGTTTTACTCATGCTAATTTTCAAGAAAGCACTATATAAAATTCACTATTTTTTATCCATAATATTAAATGTGTTAAAATTATTATTAGTAGAGTAGGGGGGGTGCATATCATAGATTCAAGGGTGGGGCACAAGACTCTTGCATCATCCCTAGAAGGAACTATAAACAGGGAAGAAGGGATAAACCTCTACTCCTGTTCAAATCCAGGGAGGAGTGTGAACCGAATGATAGGTCAACCTATCTACTTCCATTAAATAAATGTACATAGTTTATATATATATATATATATATATATATATATATATATATATATATATATGCACAATTGAGAGAACAGATGGAGTAAAATTCCACTGTTCGTAACATTTACTTTTTTAAAAAAAGTGCTCAATACAAAGTAGAGCAATATATTATTATTATTATAAGAGATTATAATAAAAACATGTTGAAATTGTGACAGAAAAGCTTTCATGTTTCAATACTTTGATTGTACTTCTTCAGGTAATGGTAAGTAACTGGTAATTAAATGATTTTTAAGGTTTTTAATCACCAGTGACTTACCATTGCCTGAAGAAGTACCATCAAAGTATTGAAACATGAAAGCTTTTGTGTAGTGATTTCAATTTTTTTACTATAATCTCTTATATGATAAATTATGTAATTTAACATATACCAAATTTAATAATTTCTAATAATTACTAATAAATTTTCAATTTTACACTAAAGATATAACTATTTTAAAATTAGATATAATAACATTCCATACTTATCAAAAGCTAACATAATTTTTCAGTCACTCATTGGGACTTTCAACAAGAATGGATTTATATATATATATATATATATATATATATATATATATATATATATATATATACCACCCTTGCTCCTGATTATGGTGCTGGAGAGATGAAGAAAAAGAATACAGATGATTTTGGCTAGTTTGAAAAAAATTTGTTCAAAAAATTTTGAAACTACCTGCGTCACTTGTTTTGTGTGCATTTGTAGACATGGCCATGTCATCAAAGCCCAGTCCGATGAAATCCTAACGGATGAAATGCATCACAAAGAAAATTTTCCATTTTGTCATATTTTTCTAAATACTGTTTGTTTGTTGATATATAAAATTTTACAAAATTATATATTATTTTACATATATATATATTATAAATTTACTTATTTAAAAAATATGGTTCCATCACTACACAGGAATTACCATATTTCAAAAACAGAAGCTAAAAACTTCAAATTCAATTATAGAATTAAAGTTCCTATTGAAAATGAAACAGAACTAGGGACTTTAATTTAATTCTGTAATTGAATTTGAAGTTTTTAGCTACTGTTTTTGAAACATGGTAATTTCTATGTAGCAATGGAACCATATTTTTAATAAGCAAATTTATAATATTTATGCTCTGTACATTTGCATTGAGCACTGTTTTGTAAAAATAAAAATATTAATAAGAACACCGGATTATATATTTTACTGTTCATTCTCTTTATATATATATATATATATATATATATATATATATATATATATATATATATATATATATGTGTGTGTGTGTGTGTTGAGTACTGAAAATATTTGTCCTGATTCACTTCTCCAAGATCTGGACAAATGACCAAATATCAACATTTTGGGGGAAAGGATTTCATGGTCCATCTGAAAACTTCTTGACATCCTCTCATATATTTAATAATTAGTGCACACAGACATGCATATAATCTTCTTCCATGTCAATGCACTTAATTCTGTGTTGAAGATGTAGGTATATCAATTAGTCTTCAGCCTAATAATGGAAAACATACATTTATTTTACACAACAAATACTTATTTACAAACAAAATCTTCTTTTTTTTCAAGACCTTTCTCTATTAATCACATTGTCTTAACATTATATTATGAAGGTTTCTGATGGAAATTCAGTTGATAATTATTAGGCTATGAACATTTTGATCCATATGTTTAATTCCAAAAACAGAAAATATAAGGAACAATGGCAAGAACAAAGATATAATGTTTGTGAAGAAAAACTTTATTAGAATATATTCTATTAACTAATTTCTTGAAAATTATTAAGATACAATATTCTAATAGAGTGGATACCAATTTAAACAAATAAATGGCAAATTATGTCTGTCCCTCCATGTGTCTGAAAACCCTCTCAGACAACACTGGCTCTATATAGGCATATTATACCTTTTTGGCATCATCTGTTTTGTGATGTCCATGAACACTCGTTGCCACTTTTGTGATGTCAAAAAATACTCATCACTTTTGTAATTCTCATTGTAGTAGAGACTTTGTAATCGCAGATACAACTATAGTACACCGTTGAACAATACTGGTGTCAGAGGCCTTTGAATATCACTCTCACTAATAGTATTGCTTGATAATACTCACTCGAAAAGTAAACCGTATAGTGATCCAAATAGAGAAATAACATAATGAATAGAGTAGAGAATAGCAGTCCGTATAGTAATAGAGGTTAGAAAAGAAATAGTGATCCATATCATAATGGAGGATGAACTAGAAAGAATGATCAATCTAGACATCACACAACTTCCTATATATGCATTTCCTCCACGGTCACGTTATCTACTTAATTCAATAATGGGATTGCCTGTGTTTGCTCACTGGTGATCTATGTTCAAACTCAAGTGTTGGCAGCAACACATTATACCTATATAACAATCTAGTGTTTGAATATCCAGCATTGGAATTTGTGTCCGGATGAGAAGGGAAGAGTTAAAAATTCAAATTTTAAAATAGATGAAAAAATTAGTGTTTTAATTTATACAGAGTTTACAGTAACACAAAAATTTGGTGAATTTTAAAATTTTTTGTTTTAAATTCAGTTTAAAATATTGTTTTAAAATTCAGTTTAAAATTCAGTTTAAAATTCAGTTTAAAATATTGTTTTAAAATTCAGTTTAAAATTCAGTTTAAAATATTGTTTTAAAACTCAGTTTAAAATATTGTTTTAAAATTTTTTGTTTTAAATTCAGTTTAAAATATTGTTTTAAATTCAGTTTAAAATATCTCCAAAAGTTTGTGAATTGAGGAAATCAATTTTATTTCTTCAAAATAGCAAAAAATCAAAGTTAAAGCAAGAGGTTTCGTGATGTGAGGTTTTGAAGTTCTGTAGAATTTGTGATTTGAAGAACTCAATTTTCAGCCTAAATTGGAATTTCAGTCCAAATTAGAATTTTGGCCATAATTAGATTTATAGGCAAATTAATGTGAGGCTTTGAATTTCCATGGAGTGAAACAAGGAATTCAATGTTATTTCTTCAAAATTATCATTGCTGTTTTCTAAGGTGGATTACAGGTCCCTTTACCAATTACCCCTCTGTAGGAGCTAGCTTCAATCTGCACAGAGTATGACTATTAAGCTAGTTTAAAATAAAACTTAGCTTTTAATTTACAGAGAAAGATAAAAATAATACGGTAATTAAAGAAGAGAAGGTTCAAGTAACAGTTCAAGTCAAAGCACTAAGAGGAGTCATTAAGAATTCTTCTTGTGTCTAGTCTATTCCCTGTCATATGAAAACAGTCTTCATAAGAAGAGAAGAAGTTCAAGTAACAGTTCAAGTCAAAGCACTAAGAGGAGTCATTAAGTACTCTTCCTGTGTCTAGTTTATTTTTTGTTGTACAACAACTCTCTTTATAAGAAGAAACTGTGCTAAAAACAAAAAAAAAATGAAATTTTTGTAAAACTCCTCAATAATTTCTGGAATATAAACATTTTGGATTTTTGCTTCATCTGCATTCTTCTTTTCCTTTTCTTTTTACTTTGTGAATGAATTGACTACTTTTACAAGGTCAAAATATCGACCCCCTTAACCTTTGGCAAAGGTGTCACATCCCCACCACCCCGTACAAAGAAGTTGATAAGAAACGGCTTTACAAACAAAAGCACTAATTCTTGTCCAATTCGTTAAGCTAAGCATCATTAAATGAGATTGTTAGTTAAGTAACAATACCCTCTAACTTGAGTGACCCCCCCAACCCTTGGGTCTTCTACAGAGTAAACCTTTCAAAAGTAGCAGAACATTTGATTGTGTAAGCAACTTGTTGCTTGGTAGTGTATTCACCAAAGCTCAGTAAATATTAGCGAGGGTGGGAACATTCAGGAAATACCTCTGTTTGCTTTCAACAAATTCTAAGCATCTGTTTATCTCCAGGGTGAATGTAAATATTTACTTTGTTGAGTTCAGTCTCAAGATCTAGAGTAGAGGGAAATTTAAGAGGTGGGGGGGAGTTGCCCCCCACCCCCCATTCCATTGATCAATAATCTTACAAAAGAAGGTGTGTCATGTTATAGTCACTATTAAGTTGGAAAATGTAACTGGAAAACTGTGTTGCTTATGTCCATTCTATACTCCTGTCCTTGGAAAAGGCATGAATCCAATTCTTCCTTCACTAACTTGAAAGTAGATAAAACAACTTTTTAATAAGATACATTTAGGCAGTAAGACTTAATTCAAACAAGTTCTGTTAAATTTGACTGACAAAGTCTGCCAGTTTAATGTTTTATTCTGTTTTCCCAATTTTCAAAGAAATTCTACCTTCTGTTTAAGGATGAGGAGTTTGTTTATAGCACTAATATTCAGAGAACGTAAAACAATTACTTGGTTACTTATTTTAGAGCATGATTTTACTTACAATTATTACCACATGATGCAAACAATAGCCAATGTATTATTTTAAACAAATTAGCTATAAATAATCAACAGTGTCTTTTTATAGCTTTCTGTCACTTATATTATTGCTAGCTAGCATTGTTTTTACATTTACATTATGGTAATATTAGCTGTTTCCTTATGGGGAAACATTTGGCATTCATTGATCAAGCAGCTTGTAGTACTGTTAGTTGAAATTTGTTTTAATAGAAAGATTCCTTAAAACAATTTTCTAAGAAAATCGGCCTCTCTAGTAGCTTTTATTGCGCTTACCAGTCTTTATGGGGGGGGGGTTCCTTCCTAACCTTTTATTTGTAGTGTGGAATGTCAACATCTTGATTGTCATTATTTTCTCTTCTTAAGCCCAGTAGCTGTTATTGCTCTTTCCAGTATTGATAGGGGTTTCCTTCCTAACCTTTTATTTGAAGTAGTGTTGTGGAATATCAACATTTTGATTATGTTGTTATTTTCTCTTTGAGTTACACGTGATATCCATTTTAGCTGTTGTTGAAAGTCCTCAAGTAATGTGGTTTCTTTTATTTAGTACAGTTCTTTGTCATTCTATAACACCAGTTCACAAGGTTCAAAGAAGTGTGGCTTTTACCAAGATCCACAGACTTCATTCACTTAAAGCCACTTTTAGGTATTGATTTGAGAAAGCAGTTGTATACAGCTGACAGTTTAGATATTTTTAAATAGGTTTGGTGCCATGCATGGCATCCATATGGAAGTCTTTATCTGACAAGGCTAAAGAATATGACTAGTTTTTAGATTAATTTTACATTTTGTAGCAATTGGCAGTATTTAGTGAAACTACCTCTAGCATAGTCTATTCTATATTCAAGTCTGTCTCTTATTTCTGGGGTGGGTGTTTATATATAATATATATATATATATATATATATATATATATATATATATATATAACTGTCATACGATCCTTTCCCTCACATTCATCCCAGGTGAAGCTGGGCTGGTCATATGTGTCTAGGAGGACACCTCTCAGATCAACCCTGCATTTGCCTTCTCTGGTATCACACCCAGTGCAAGATATATACTGACATGATCTGGGGTGAGACAAATGCTATATTTCTAGCCTGACCACAGACTAAGTTTAATAAATAAAACAAGCAGTTTGCCTTCGACTTATTAGATGAACCTTACATAACCATTACTTTTCTAGACTGTCAGCTACCCTGGGTATAATGTTTAACAAGCTCATCTTACAAATAATTATTACTGAATTTAGTTAAATTCTTAGCGGTTGTTCTGCATCTTAGCCTGGTGCATACTAAACAAATCTTATGACATTAAGAATGTCTTATACCTGCTGTTATCACAATGTTTCGGACGCTATGCCCTTCAGCCATCATCAAGTGTTTGTCAGTCTGAGTAACTTTCAGGGAATTTTGAACTGATTCCTTTTTTTAATCTATAGGATAGATTACTCTCATTCTGTTGTCCATGTCCAGGGATATCTCATCTAGTTTTTATTTGGTACTGCTCAGTTATTGCTTACCCTGTTTCCACTGATTATATATACACACTGCCTGGCCCAGGGATTGAACTCACAATTACTATGTCATCAATGTCATGAAACAATGCTTTAATCCTCCAGGCTATTATCCTGTGGGATAATTCTGACTTGAGAACTCTGAGACTTAAACCTAACCTGCCTGTTGATGAGAGTTCCTGTTATTTGTTATACTTGACTGTACTTACTGAGGCTTCAGTTTTTACTGTTGCTGCTGCTGAGGCCTTGCTGTCACTTCTCCCAAGAAATAAAGGGTTCAGTTTGAAAGTCTCTAAAGGTTACCTGGATTGACAATCACCTGATGAAGGCTGGAAGGCACAATGGCCAAAATATTGTGATAAAGCAAATAAAATTAATGTGTAAATAATGCTAACTCTTCATCCCAGACATTCAGACAGAAATTAAGAGTACCTTGCTATATGGAAATGGTTAGCAAAGTAATGTGAAATTTTATTACTACTATAGTTTACTTGAACTTTACTGAGTGCTCCATATATGAGGTCTTCTGCCAAACTAATTCTTTTTTAATTTTAACACTTTCTTCTCTGACTTTGTCCACACTATAGTATATGGCTACACTAATTTGTGGTAGATATAATATGAGGGTGCTAAAAATTTTATAAGCTGAATGTTAAGGAGTAATGCTAGAGCTTTGAAATCTTGCATGCATTAATTAAGAATGAGTCCTAAGTTTAGAAATACATCTGTAAGATGACCGTGGCCACATCATCAGTGATTTTGCCCTGGGATATCCTGAGGAATTTTGGGTTTATCCAACATCAGACTCCTTTATTCAGGATACCCTGCTGGTATTTATTAGATACCAACATGTGACCGCATGAAAAGCTGTGTTAAAATATCGATTGTAGAATGCAAATGTATTCAAGAGATTTTGGAACCCTAAATGCAAATCAGCTTTGCTCCAATCAAATTCATCTCCACTCCCACCAGAATGGGAGAATCAAAAATTCAGGCATCCCCAGTCTATAAATGGAGTGGAAAATCCCACAGGTGAATCTTGGTTTGGTTTGTTTTACAGCATATCAACCTCAACAGGTTATTTAATGCTGCCAAGATTTTTATTGCTGATAATATTTTTCCTCCAAAAATGTATTGCTGGTTAAATTTTTCTTTGAAAAATGTATTGCTGGAAATATTTTTTCTTCAAAAATATATTGCTGTTAATAATTTTTCTTAAAACATTTATTGCTGGTATTAAAATCTATTTTTACACTTTCATAGTATTTTGACCCCCCAGTTTATGGGTTAACTATTTTCCCATAGCTGGGACCCTAACAGGTGCTACCACTTCAGGTCAGGGTGGACCTGGGAACACCAGCAATTAAGAGATGGTTCCTTGTTCCTCAAAACCTTTTGAACAGAGGCCTTGCTGTTGGATGTATTTTATCGTCTTTCTTAGGATACGGATGTAGTTTATCGTCTTACCCTGCACATGCAAAGTTTGGTACACAGAATGATCAGCAATAGATAAACAAATGGGTTGGGTCTGCTCACTTTTTGGCCCTTTCTTCCCTTCTCCTTCTGCGCCATTCTGCTCTATATATGGATTTGAACTTGCATCTCAGAATATCAAATCTCTTCAGCTCTTGAAATAATAATACTCCTGAAAATTATAGAAGGTAGCTTTGTACTCTTGAATGGATTGGCTTAAATATGGTAACAAAAGAAAATCAACAAAAAGAAAGCATTCAAAAGTTGAGACGGTTCTTTCACTGTTAATTTCTATCTTATTAAATTCTGGATTTCCAGTGCATTGATATCAATTTGCCAATTTCAATGTGTTTCACTAGATACCTTAATGATAATTTTTATATTTTAGCCTTTCGTTTTCACCAATTACCATTTTTCAGTATAGATCATTTACATTTTTTTTAGTAAATATATCATCTTTCTACCAGTCATTAAAAAAGGATGATATTCTCAGTACTACTAAAATCTCTTTCGTATTCCAATGGTGAGATATAAATTCCACTCAGTTTCTTCCCATGAACAGCTACCAACTCCCAAGAGGATGCGTCTCCAATCACAACAACCTTAAGCAGTTCAAGTCTAGGGTTAACATTTCTACATATCCCCATAAACATTGTCTCTTACCTCTTACTCTGTAACTCTACCTTGAGTTGCTCTTGGGCATGATACAGGGTGAACATTATTATAAAAAAAAAAGATTGCAGTATATCTTTTTCATAGTAGATCAGTGACTGAATTTTTTTCTCTAGTGGAGTTGAGAAGGTATTCTCCAAACTTGCTTGAGGACCATTTGTTAAGATAATCATATCAATAAAACCTCAAAGAGAAGGCAATAAATTGGATGCTGTCAGAGACCTAAAGCCCCACTGGAAATTAATTAAACCAATAAAGATAAGGATAAACTTGATACTACAACAAGCAGAAGTAATTGATTTAAATTAAAGATAAAATTGTTTCAGGCACTGGTAGATTGTTGTCAAAACAAGAGGCTTATCAAAGACACAAGCTGCTAACAAAATTAATCATTTTCATGAAGATTAAATGGTTTTACACTTGATCACTTTTTATAGAACAAGAGAACTATAGTAACTGAAGCAAATTGCTTTTGTATTAAAAACAAGAAAAAAGTGTTAGGCTCCTTCTTTCCGGTGTTTAAACTCTACAGTCTAAATTATGACTACAAGAGCCAGCACTAAATTATATCTACAAAGGCAGCACTAAAAAGTACTTGAACATTGATTAAATCATTAACAAATTTATATAGGGGAAATTCTTACACGATATTGCTGGGCACTTGAAATGATCTTTGATTTTTGGGCTAAAGCGATTATGATTAACATTTGCTTACACTTAAGAACAGGAAAGGAGAATAAAATCATTTTAGAGGAAAGTATACAAAGAAAGTAGAGAGTAATTCAGCGGGTGAATTCTTTCAAAGGCTAAATTGCGTTAAAGGTCAGGTTTTACAGAAAGTTATATCTTGCAATGTATTTCAGTAGTAAAATAATTTACAATGAAGTTCTTTAATAAAACTATTAGTTTGTCCTGGGGATGATGATAAACTACATCCAGCAGCAAGGCCTTTGATCAGGAGGTTTTGAAGAGTGTGGAATCATCTCTTAATAGCTGTTATTCCCAGGTTCACCTTGACCCAGTGTTGCAGCACCTACTAGGGTCCCAACTATTGGAAAATAGTTAACACCCAAACTAGGGTCAAGCACTGTATAAAAATACATTTTTATAGTAAAAAATACCAGCAATACATTTTCATAGTAAAAGAAATTACTAATGCTCTCAATATGATTAAATTTTGTCATTAAATGACCCATAAGAATGTTGATATGCTACTAAACAAAGCTATTAGTAATGAATAAGTTTATATTATTCACAAATTGAACTTATTCTGTTAGTAATACATGAATACTTAGTGATTGACTATATCTGCATTTTTTATTTTTCTTCATACAGTATGGAAGGATTAAAACTATTTAAGGCTTTATGCCATATCATGTTGAAACACTAATCCCCATGCGATCATAAAAGTTAAGCCTGGTCATTAGCTAAATGAGTGACTGCATGGGGATACCAGGCGCTGTTAGTTTGGATGTGCCGATGGTATAATAGATAATAGCTTGGAATTATTAATTAGATAGCTGAGTTCCAATTCCAGTTGGGTTTGTTATACTCACTTACATGCAAATACTCTTGGGAAAAAGTATGAATCCACCTTTTCTCCCCACCTATGGGTTAATTAATAAGACTTGTATCACTAAACCATTATTATCTCAAAAAAAAATTCTTACAATCTTAAAATATTTTCTGGCTTTAAATAACCTGCTAAAGGTTGATAAGCCATAAAAAAATGAATCACTCAATCAATCAGTGAAATTTACATTATTCGAACTATTGTCCTCATCTTTGTCGCCATATTTATTACAACGTTTCATCTGTTGTACACTCCGGCCTTCTTCAGTTGGTTGGAATGTCAGACTGAACCCTTTATTTCACTTGCTGGGGTAGACTGTTCTAGTTCCACGTGCCATGTCTAATGGATGTCAGTTATCAGTTATCTCCTGTTAATTCCTCTCTCCAAGTTCTCCACCGCCTTAACCGGGTATTGAACTCACACTCTTTGGGTCCTGTCACTGGATCTAACTAACGCCTGTGCCATGTGTCCTTGAGGATACATGGCACAGTGGATAAAGGGTTCAGTTCAACATTCCAACCACCTGAAGAGGGCTGGAGCGTACAGCAGCCGAAACATTGTGATAAATAATGTAAATAGTGTACATAATACCTCATCTCAGAAATATAGATGGATACAATCAGTGAAACTTTTTTAAAATAAATTTCAGGTAAAAAAATATCACAAAAATGGGGGCTAGGAAGATATGACATTCTGTACATGAATGCTTTCCAACTTGCTGAAACACCTGAATAGCACCTTGGATTTGTCATATATAAGCAGTGTGTACATAGGTATCAACAATGAATGACAGCAGACTGTTTCATGCTTAAACATAATCATTCAATCATCTAATAATGTGCTTAAGCATGAAACAGATTATCACTAGCCAATGTTGATACCTATATCCATACTGCTTATATTTATATATGTTCGGGCCCTAATATTGAGCACTTTTTTCCTGTAAATATAGCACACTTTAAACGACACACAAATAACAAATATTTGAATAAATGATGAAAGTGACATAGCAAAAAACAAAAACGTTTTGATAATGGTTTATAAAATCAGAAATTACTTTGATATTGAAGAATTTATATTTAAATATGTACATGAAACCAGAAAAATGATCTGAAATACAGAAAAATAAGTAAATAAAAAAAAAAAATTCTTAACAAAGAACTTTTATTGGCTTTTAACCAAACTTGTATAAAGGAAAATTTTCTGCTCAATATAGCCAATAATATATATATATATATATATATATATATATATATATATATATATAATTATTTTTAAAAAAAAATGTATAACATAAGTATGTTATAAAATCACTACAAAAATAGCCATTTTGTTTCAACACACTCTGTGTCTTATCAAGTGCAACATCATCACTTGATAAGACACAGAGTGTGTTGAAACAAAATGGCTATTTTTGTAGTGATTTTATAACATACTTATGTTATAATTTTTTTTTTATTATAAAAAATAATTATATCTGCTCTACTTTGTATTGAGCACTCTTTTAAGAATAGTAATTGTTGGTTATTGGAATTCATTCCATATATACCAATTATATACTTGTGTATATATATATATATAAAGTTATAGTAGTTCCAAGGAGAGAAAAGTGTGTATAATGAAAAGAAGAGAGAAACCGCAAACGTTTTTTAGTTGTAATGTGGATTTTTTAAAAAACATATTATGCTTTATTTTCCATAATTTTGCTCCACATGTTTCGGTCTGAGATATATATATATATATATATATATATATATATATATATATATATATATATATATATATATATATATCCATTCATATGTATGGCTATGATGTTGCTAGTGTCTTGTTACTCTATTGCTACTTTCATTGTAGATATTCAGGTTGACTATATTCCTTTGTTACCCCTGAACAGACTTTTACAGCTAGGATCTGCTATACCAGGTAAAGTGAGTCAGCTCATCCTCTTCATAGTACATTGGTGAGAAGTAAGTTCCACTTCACTTATTATCCAGACTGTTGCATTGTCTAATGGACTCCCGAGAGGATGTTTCCCCAATAGAACAGACTGATTTTGGGACTGTCATATTGCACACAATTTGAAAGTTGGAGATTGACTTGATAAATAACAACACAAAATATTTCTTTCCAAATCATTAGCATTTTTTGAGGAAACAAATTTAAATAATTAAGTTTAGATCCAAAATTGTAGTGTTGGAATTTCATTCTGGTGATCAATGAAAGCCTTATAGCAAAGACTTATAAAATTTATAATTTACTGAAGCTTTACAAATTGTATATGGACAAGATGCATGGCACAAGCATATCATTACTAAATCATTGCGTAATCAAATATAACCTTCATTTACTTCAAAGTGAAATTATGCTGAACAATTTAGCTATATTATGATGTAATATGTTATACAGTGCAGTAGTTTTAGTTCCATTTTCAATAAACAATGCAAATTTAAAACATTTTTGTCTTATAATGTGTGTCCAGCAATATTATGGTGTTATATACACTTTTATCTATATTTTGTTAATTATGATCTAACAAATCTTATTCATTGAGTAGACTTTTTTGTAATCTTTGACAATTTTTTTTACACCTTTTTTACTTATCAAATACACTAAAAAAAAAATTGCATATTTTGCTTGTGTTGATTCATAATTAGAATTCTGGTTTGAATATATTTTCCATTCAATGTATCTGATACAAAAGATATCAACATTATTTGGATTTATTATTTTGAAGTCAGTTTGTAAGCAAAAACCTATGAAAATTAGGTATTTCTGTACATTTTATCAGACAATATTTAAAACTAAATACTCCAAAATTGGTAAAAGCTATGAGTCTGATTTTGATGTCAGTACTTATCGCATCAAACCCCAGCTTTTGCACCAAGTGCAATGTTGATTTTCTAAAAAAAAAAAAATTGAAAAATCAACGTGCCCTATTCCTCAAACATTACAACCAAAACTATAATAGTAACTTTTATCTTTTAGCACTCAACAAAAATTTAAGGCAAGAAAACTCCTTGCATTTTTCCAACTAAATTATCTAGACTCATTAAACACATCTATAAAGAAAAATATATGAGAAAGACTGTATACACTTTACTTATTCTTTATTTTATCCTTCTATCAGATTCCAATCCATATTTGATTTACATTCGACCTTAAACTCTCAATTTTACTCAGTATTAGTCTCTCAATTCTCCAACGCCACATAACAAGCAGATAATAAATAATACTCATTTTGTTGTTACCATGTCTTGCTGTTTATCATTTTTACAAGTATTTTTATATGTATATAAATGTTATGGTGTTTATAATTATTTACTCAGTTAAAACTCCTATACAACATTAAAGTACTTTCTTAAAATCTCAATGGCTGCTTTAAAACTGTAGGCCATAGCAGTCATCTAGCAAACAGGGACACTGACAAAGCCAGCACTTGTTATCAGCAAAGCCACCTGCTTATGGGTAAGGATTCCCCCCACCTCTCTTTGGAGACATCAATGACTCAAATCTTTACTTCATTTGATTAACTTCCAACAGAAGCTAGAATTCAAGAATTCCTTCTTTTCACTGAACAGGTCTTTCATTTTCGTTACCACTCACCAAATTTTGGTAATTCCTTGTCAAAATGCTGATAAAGATGGATTTACAAACAAGGAAGTGAAATCGGAGCAGTCTTTTGCAGGTTCTATTTGAAATGGCAAAAGGTCTTGCAAAAATGTTTGAAAATAAACAAGTGACTTCCTCAAGAAATCCAAAAAGTAAACAATTATAAATATTTCCTAAATATAGTTTAGTCTGGTACAAGGCCAACCTAATAGAGCATCCACTGTATTGACTATACTAGCACTGGACAGCATGAATAATCTGCTAACCAACACTCTATGGGGGACATGCTTTAAATACAAGTACATACAATATAATGTATCTTGACAATTTTAATATCTCCAGAACCAGTTCTGCAGCCTTGATTTAGTGATGTCAGAAACAGATGTTGGTAGTCTGGCAGTAGAGTTTTAAGGTTTTTATCAGTAACCCATCATTCTTTTTAGTCTTATTATCGATAGCAGCTGAGCGGCTGTCTGGTAAAATGGCTGCTGACATGAAAGTGTGTGTGATGTCAAAGAGTGCTTTTGAATTTTTACATGTAGAAATAGTTGAAACATTTGACACTCACCAACTTTCATGGTATCGGTTATGTAGAAATATAGCATTTTGCAGATGAAAACTTGATTTAACCAACAAGTTTATTGTGCCCCCCAAATCTATTGTAGCCTCCATGGAAATAAGTAAAAGGCCTTACTTTTGGAGCATCCCTCATATTTACAATAAACAAACTTATTTTTCTTCAGCACTACAACAGACTAATGTTCATATAGTTTTTCTTTTTCTTAGGACTTACATGAATTCATGTTTTCTTGAGGGAGCTTCTTTGTAAGATGACAGAAACAAAGAGGGACAAAAATACAATTAGAAACGGTAAGGGACATAGATACAGTCAGAGAGTGACAAAGGTAAAGGTAGAAACGGAGAGGGACAAAGGTACAGGTAGAAACGGAGAGGGACAGAGATACAGTCAGAGAGGGACAAAGGTACAGGTAGAAACGGAGAGGGACAGAGATACAGTCAGAGAGGGACAAAGGTACAGGTAGAAACGGAGAGGGACAGAGATACAGTCAGAGAGGGACAAAGGTACAGGTAGAAACGGAGAGGGACAGAGATACAGTCGGAGAGGGACAAAGGAGGGACAAAGGTAGAGGTAGGAGAGAGGGACAGAGATACAGTCAGAGAGGGACAAAGGTACAGGTAGAAATGGAGAGGGACAGAGATACAGTCAGAGAGGGACAAAGGTACAGGTAGAAACGGAGAGGGACAAAGGTAAAGGTAGAAATGGAGAGGGACAAAGGTAAAGGTAGAAATGGAGAGGGACATAGATACAGTCAGAAATGATAGCAAAATTAGGTGACATTGTCAACAGGAAGGCTTCCCCCCCCTCAGAAGCAACTGGTTACAGAGGATGAAAGACAAAAGACTTTTTAAAAAAAAGTTTTCTTCAGGGAAATTTCTTGCAAGATGACCCCCCTCTTATAAATTCTATGGTCTCTCAGGTGATGTCCTCTTATTTCCCTATTCTGTTGTTGTTTTGATATTTTTGAGTCTATTCATTTTTAAATTATTTGATAGCCATTTTTTGTCTGATGAGCAAAGATTCTTTTTTATTTTACCAATTATTTTAATTAAACATTATTTTTTTATTTATGTTTTCCACTGACATGATGATTGTCACTTCTTTGCATACGAAGACCATCTCTTCAGTTGCTACCATTTTTGTCTTTTACACTCAGAATTTTATTATTTCCATCATTTATGCTTGAGATAACACTCTGCTATGTGTCCAATAAGTGATTCTTAAGGCCAGCTTCATTTTTACAACCTCTCTTGCACACGTGGCAAACATAAATTTTGCCTGTTACCTATGTTAGAAACTTGTCTGTCCCTGTGTACAATCATATAATATTTGAGTCTTGTAACAGCTTTACAAACCTTGTCACAAAACTTACACATGTAACCTGCAGGTCTTTCTAGTAAAGTTACATTCACAGGAGTTGTCACCTAACCTCTCTGCTGTGATCTTATGTGGCTGGCTAACACTAAGATGAATGCCAACATTATGGTTTTGAAAAGCCTCAATAAAAGTTACAGCAAAATAGATGCTAAACAGAGAAGGAGTTGGACTATCACCTTGTTTTACACCTTTATCAACTGAAAAAGGTTCTGATAGAGCAGCATTATAGTTGAGTTTGCTCTTCATATTGCTGTGCAGTTCTCAAAGCATTTTAACAAACTCTGGTGGACATCTCACTTTGCTGAAAACAAAACTGCAGGACATCTCTATTAATGGTATCAAAGGCCCTTGTTAAGTCGACAAACACTTGATACAGGAGAAAACTGACAGATATAACTGAAACCCAAAAATTGATACAAAATATAGAGGACAAAATTCTTAACAGAGAACTTTCATTGGCCTTTAACCAAACTTGTATAAATGAAAAACTGCTACCCAAATACATCCAATATATATATATATATACATACATATACAAGAACACACACACACACATATATATATATATATATACACATGAACACACACTCACATACATATATATATATGCACACGAACACACACATATACATATATATATATACATGAACACACACACATATACATATATATGCATATATACACAAACGCACACACATGCACGCACATTATATATATATATATATATAATAAATTATAATTTTGTCAAAATAAATTATAATTTATAATCATTTCTGATGATATGTTAAGTTGTTCCTTGAAGTATATATATATATATATATATATATATATATATATATGGTGGACTCTCCTATCGTATTCGATGTACGAAGGTCAAGCAGTTCAGTTCCTCGGACTGACAGCCAGACACCAACACATATGATATGATTATAGTGGTGAAGTCTTTGTGCAGAACCACACTTTTTGAAGGTCCAAATATAGAGACGTGGTGCAGTTCGTACCACAAGGTCTCCAAACAACCCTCCACAGGTTTTGAATTTAGAGTTTTCCTTCTCTTAAACCAGTTGCCATCCAAGGCTAAAGAATCCAGTCTGTCCTGCTATTTACCCATAGCTGGTGGGAGAAGAGGATTCATACCTTTCCCAAGAGTATTAGCACATAAGTGAATGTAATGGATTCAGCAGGAATTCAAACTCAGCTCTCAGATTCCTCAATCTGAGCCACTATCCACTACTACTCTGTATATATATATATATATATATATATATATGGTTTCATTTTTGTTAATATTATTATGTACCTATATATGCACATATATATATATATATATATATATATATATATATATATATATATATGTATATATATATAATCAAATTCTAAAATAAGTTAATGCAATATTTACTCACAAAAAAAGAATTGCTCTTACAGTGACCTAAAATAACATTTAAATAAACTACAAAGGCTCGAGAGGCCTTAAAAACAAATCAATTAATCATTCAACGTTATTAAAGCATAATGTGGGGGGAGGAGAAAAGTGTTAATGAAAGAATGGATAGAAAACTAAAAATTTGGACATTTGTAAGTGGGGAGGTTAGCAAGAGGATGCCATTTATTTTGGTTGAGTCATGAATCATTAGTTGTATTGCAGCCTGCAAAAACATGTATCAAATGTTCACACTTCCTCATCCCATTAACCCCAAATAGAAAACAGGGATTACTTGTCAAACAAATAGCCAATTGTCTTCATGTGAAAAACCAAGATAAAAGAACTTTCAATATATATATATATATATATATATATATTTCTTAATTTCCTCAGTTTAGAGTTAGTTAAGATTTAGTTCCAATTTTGTATTGATTCCTGTTCTTCAAACTCATTGGTAGAGAATTTCAAGAATTCCTCCACATATCCATGAAAAATGTGATATGAAGATTTCAGTAATCTATATGAGTTTTGAGGAATAACTTTTTTCAGTGCAATTTTTAAGGGAGTTTTATTTTCTGTTTTTATATGAATCTATGAATATATTAATAACAAAAACATACAGTTATTAAGAAGATTTAAAAAAAAAACTTAATATGTGCACATATCTATAAAAACAGAAAAAAATACTTCCTTAAAAGCTGCATAGAAGAAAAATTATTCACCCAAGTTCTCATGGATTATTCAAATGTTGGCATCACGTGTATCCTGTACATATACGAGAATTCCTAAAATCTTCTGGCAAGGATTTAAACAGTAATCAATACTTTTTGATAAACTAACTAAACTGGAAATGATCTCCACTACAAAACAAACACACACATATATATGGTGGACTCTCCTGTCATATTCAATGTATGAAGTGTCAAGCAGCTCAAGAACCGACAATCCAGACCCCAGCACATATGATTTGATTATAGTGGTGAAGGCTTTGTGCAGAACCAACCACACTTTTTGAAGGGCCAAATACAGAGACCTGGTGCAGTACATACCACAAAGTCCCCAAACAACCCTCCGCAGGTTTTGAATTCAGAGTTCTCCTTCTCCTAGACCAGTTGCTATCCAAGGCTATAGGACCCAGTCTGTCCTGCTATTTACCCATAGCTGGAGAAGAAGATTAATACCTTTCCCAAGGGTATTAGCACATAAGTGAATGTAATAGATTCAACTGGAATTTGAACTCAGCTCTCAGATTCCTCAATCTGAGCCGCTATCCACTACTCCACCTTGCCTCCTACATATATATGTGTGTGTGTGTGTGTTTCATTAAAGACGACAGATAAAGTACTAAGATTAAGCTTTTTATTTAATTTTTCTTGTGTTCAAACAAGTGTTTTCTTTGCTGGACACAGTGTGTATAGTAACTGTCCAAATGTTCTGTAATTCTGAGCACTTTCGGCTATACTTTTAGCCATTATCAAGGCTGATTTTATTTATTTATATTAACTGGATGTATGGGATTGTGGTCAGATAGGTGCAATGTATGTCATCTGGATAAGCATACTTTAGTGTGACCAATGTAATAATTTATGAATTTGGTTTGATCAGAAACATAGTTCTTTAAGGGGCATTTGAACTCGTAAATAGTGTTTGTTCTTTTTAGTTTTGATTTTGCAGATGTGTTATTTTTGAGGATAAGGTTAGCTGTTTTAAATTTTTCATAGTAGATAATTTAATTATTTTGTTTGGAGGTCAACTGGAGTAGTGTATTTCTTTATGGCATTTCTAAATGAAGATTCATCTTGTTTATAATTGACATGCATTTGGTTTTCATAGAAAATATATTATTTTTTTGTCTGTGTGTTGACTATCATTACCAGTCAAATCTGGTGGTCGATGAGGTGGTTAAGAAAACCATTGTTAACTAGTGTTTATTTTGCATTGTTGAGTTTTTAAAGGAAAAGTAGATAAGATGAATTCTTGTGTGCTCTCTTTAGGATGTTTTTTAACACTATTTTATATCTGAGTGGGCATTCACTCTTAAAATTAGTTAATATTATTAAGTGTTGGCTTTTTATTTTATTATTAAGGCTTTCATTATTTTTAATCTTTTTTTTTTACATGTGGATGAGGTTATTATGCTTTTATTTTCTACTAGTATGCTTTAGATGAAGTCTGGTAGGTTTGTGTGTGTTTAAATGACTTCTAATGGAACAATGGTCAAATAAGTATAATGTAAATCATCTGGATAGGTATGTAATAGTGTGACCAATGTAATTATGAGTTTGTTTTGATCAGGAACACAGGGCATTTGAACTTGTAAATAATGTTCATTCTTTGTAGTTTTGATTTTGCAGGTGTGTTATTATTTTTGAAGATAAGATTAGCTGTTTTACATTTTTCATAATAGATAATTTAATTATTTTGTTCAGGTCAACTAGAGTAGTGTATTTTTTTGATATTTCTAAGTGAAGTGTCATCTTGTTTATAGTTGATGGGCATTTGGCTTTTGTAGAAAATATTTATGCTATTGTTTTTGTCTGTGTGAACACTATAAATCTAGATACATACACACAACCCATGCATCTATTAAATATATATAAATAAAATTATCCTTGATAATGGTTAGAAGTATAACCAAAAGTGCTTGGAATTACAGAACATTTGGATAGTTTCTATACACTCTGTGTCCAGAAAAGAAAACACTTGTTCAAACACAAGAAAAATTAAATAAAAAACTTAATCACAGTACATTGTCTGTTGTCTTTAATGAAACATGTATAGAAGAAAGATTGGTGCCTATACACACACAAACACACACACATTATATATATATATATATATATTTGGTTGGATTGATGTGAGTTTGTGACCCTGGGTTTCATGCTTTTGCGAGCGTCAGACAAACTGATTAATTTTTTAAAAAATTTGGGTTTATGTAGATTGCGTGTATTGGTGTTATTATATATATTTATTTATATACACACATTTTTCACACACACACATATATATATATATATATATATATATATATAAACAAAAGGAAAACATTCCTTTACATTTGCCTTGATAAAGTCCCTTACAGAACAAAACGCATTAACAAAGAAAAGTTTCCTTTAGTCTTACCTCCTAACAAATGGACGGAATGATTGCTGAAGGGCCCATATACAAAACTCTGAAGTTGGGATGTTGAAGGTAAAACCAATCGGCTACATAACAAACTTTATATTTATATTAATTATTATAATTATTTTCTTTTTAAAAATATGATTCCATCGCAAAAACTTTTTAAAAAGCAAATTGTTATATTCTGTGAATAAATACTTAACACCAGGTGGATAATAGAAGAAAGGTTTATTGTACACAACCAGTACAATATGAAATACGGTACAGTTATACACACAGGTCAATCTAGTAGAGAGTGCCACTAATTGGAAGGTCAGACATCCTTGCATCATCTTGCTCTCACTCTTCCCCAAGTCTCTTGTAGACAGTTGACTTTATAGGTACTTACTACCTATAGTGTAATCATTCCTGGGGGTGACTGGTTATTCCATTACATCTAAAATAATTATAGTATTTTGTTCTAATGTTTGTATTGAGCACTGTTTTTTTAAAAATAAAAATAATTGCTAAGAACACCGGATTATAAATCTTACTGTTCTTTCTTATTATTTTTATATATATATATATGTATTATTTATATATATATACTAGAGTTGAAAAGGTATATATAGGTTCAGTTTACATTCTAGTCAAGTTTACTTTCTGTTCAGTAACCCTATTGCCATTCTGGGGGTGAATTGATTAAAAGAAAAAATCCTGTATTAATTATACGTTATTAACCCATTAATATCCACCATCCCAAAAACCCTGAGCCTTGTTGGGTTGAATAAATGCTGACAATTTTATTAAAATCCCATATTTATCTTTTGTTTTACTTTTAAATTTGATTTTTCTTTTTGTTGCCTGAAATTTTTTGTATGCAATTATAACATTTAAAAAAAAAAAAATTTTTTTTTCTTATTTGCAGGTAAGCAGTTATTTCTTTGTTCCAGAATCTGAATACTGCCGCATTATATTCCGAAATTCGCTTGTAAATATGTCTGCATTATTTTTTTACTTTATTTTCTAATTTTCTTCTAACCCATCACATACACCACAGGAGCTCTCTTGCAACTCTCATTTAAGTCATGACCCCTTGATTTAACTCTCGCAACTGATCTAGAGTACAACAGTAACATTAGTGTTTATTGACATAGTAGTAAATTGTATTTCTTCAGAGTCCAGATATCTGGTTAAAAATTTTACACTTTGATTTGAATTATACGCGTTGATAATTGCTTATTTATTATTTGAACATATTTAGCAATTCCTCTAAGCTCAAGTCAGTATTGACGAACAGCTGACTGTTTTATATATAACACAGAGGGAAATTGTAAAGCCAGAAAATAGATTTCTGAGTAATAGATGAGATTTTGTCAATCTGGTGGTAGTATAAGTTTATAATGGTTATGTTGGTTGGAATCATTCATACTTACCGTTGCTACCCAACTTAAAAAAAAAAAAAAACTTTTCAAAACAATTCTCAACAATTTGATTGGCCCAAAATTTATAATTGATTTTGTTGTGGTGTCCTCCCTTTAAAGAGTCTATGTTGAATTCTTCCGTCTACTATAAGATTAGTATAAATGAAGGCCTTGGTGGAACAGTTGCACAGATTGTTCGTTACTGTCAGACTCTCTGCCTTGGCAGAGAGGAACCTGAATGAGGCTTTGCCGAAGGGCAAAGTTTCGTCTGGGGAGGTAGACAGGCCCAGATCTGCTAATACGGGTTCTACGGGAATATTTTTGGCCAAGCCTATGGGCTTGGAGAGCCCATGGTAAACTCGGCCTTGTGCCACATACATCCCTCATGGTGGGGGCTGTTAAATATTAACAGTTGAATAGATTGTTCTACCGGGCTGTGACTGTTCGCAGCTGCTGTCGAACTCTCTGCCTTTGGGCACAGAGGAACCCAGAAGTGCAAAGTTTTGTTCGGGCAGGTAAACAGGCCCTGAACCCATTTATGCAGGTTCTGAGCAAATATTTTTGGCTGAGCCTACAGGCTCGGACAACCCACGGTTAACTCGGCCTTTTGCCACATACATCTCTCGTGGGAGGGGCTGTTAAATATTAACAGTTGAATAGATTGAATGCTGGTCAACCGACACACACTCACTAGTTGTGTAATACTCATCTGTTGTATTTACTGTTTAATATATGATATATTGGTAACACTTGTTTTGTGTCCAAGATGTTGTAACCAAGTAAATGGTTAAAGAAATAACAAAGCAAGTGTTACCAATATATCATATGTTAAACAGTAAATACAACAGAAGAGTATTACACAACTAGTGAGTGTGTGTCGGTTGACCAACATTCAATCGATTCAACTGTTCCCCCAAGGCCTTCTCTCCCATAAATCTTATAATAGGCGGAAGTCCAACATAGACTCTTTAGAGGGAGGACACCACAACAGATTTTAATACAACTTTTAATGCAATTTGATTTTTTTTTTATACAATACAAGGCCCAAGGTTCACTCAAGGTAGAGGGTTACTGAGTGAAATTTTTGTAAAGGAGGGGAAAGAAGGAAGTAAGAAATGCATGTTATGAGGATGTGTAGGATAGATATCAATTGACTGTGGAGTTGAAGAGGCCAAGATTGTAGTTGTCATGGAATCATTCTCTTGAGAGTTTTTTCCAAAATGTGACAATTCTAGGGAAGAAACTGTGTGAGTGGAACTTGCTCCTTAGCAAAGGAACACAAAGGGAACAGGGATGGTTTACCAGCATGAACATGGCATGTTGGGTTATAGCTGTCAAGGCCTGAGCTGGTGGATCTAAAGGATGTAACTCGTCTGAACATCTGTCATAGTAATAGTAGTAGAGTTGTGAGAGTCTCACAACATTTTGTCTTTAGGATAAGGGTTGCAGGATGGAGAATAATTCATCACCCACAAGGCCATGTGAGCATTTTTGAACTCTGTCAAGGCTGGACAGTGAGGCCTGGACTGCACTAGTCCATCTATGATAGCAATACTCCATTCATAGTCTGATCTGAATCTTGTAAAGATAGAACATGGCAGCAGGAGTTAAGTATTTTCTGAAGGGATACAGAGAACTGACCATTCTTTCAGCATCTCTTGCAATGGCATGAATAAATGTGTTTCATCTGAGGTCAGGAGTGAGCTTTAAACCCAGTAGTCATTCAAGGTAAGGAGCCTTTTGGAGGGTATGAAAACTCAACAGGAATAGTGCAGGTTTAGGGTCTGCTTGGTGGGTCATCTTACATGAGTAGAGGTGAGTAGTCCTAGATCATAAATACTATATAAAAAAGAAGTCTTTGTTTTTTAAAAAAAAACAAATATATGAATTTTATTTTGCTTTATCTTCAAAAATTTAAATGCAATATCAATCGTTATCTTCTGTCATAATTTGTATTCTTTTATTGTTCTCTTTAATGTTTTCTTTTTCTCATATTCTCACACAGTCAATAACCCTCTTTGTGTCTTGGTGACTTTATTGCCTTGCTTGGAGTTTAGTCTGTGGAATAAGGGCTGCACGGTAGAGAATAATTAATCACTCATAAGGCTGTGTAAGTGCTTTGGAACTCTGTAAGTGAGGATTGGGTAGCACCAGCCTAGATTTGGCAGCAATACACCATTGACTCTTGTAATGATGGAGCATGGCAGTGAGATTTCGGTATTTTCTGGAGCTTATACCAGAAACCAACCATTCTTCCAGAATCTTTTGCGATGGCAAGAATATACACATTCCATTTGAGGTCAGGAGTGAGCTTTAGACCCAGTATTTTTTAAGGCCTCTTTGAGGGTATGATCACTTATCTGGAATTGTGTAGGTTTAGAGTCTGCTTGGTGGGTCATCTTATGTGAGTAGAGGTTAGTAGCCCTAGATTGTAACTAAACAGAAGAAAGTAAGAAAAGCATATTATGAGAACCTGTAGGATAGATATTGAGAGATATTAGAGAACAAATGTAGGATAGATAGAACCTGTAGGATAGATATTGAGAGATATTAGAGAGAACAAAGTAGGAACAAATGTAGGGATAGATAGAACAAATGTAGGATAGATATTGAGAGATATTAGAGAACAAATGTAGGATAGATAGAACCTGTAGGATAGATATTGAGAGATATTAGAGAACAAATGTAGGATAGATAGAACCTGTAGGATAGATATTGAGAGATATTAGAGAACAAATGTAGGATAGATAGAACCTGTAGGATAGATATTAGAGAACAAATGTGTAGTTGTCAGGGAAGCATCCTTTCAGAAGTTTGTTCCACAAAGTATCAGTTCTGGGTACTCATCCAAATGGGACGTACTATCAAAGGAATACTAAAGGAAAGCAGATGGTTTGCCACTGTGAACATGTCATGCCGGATTCTAATTGTGATGGTCTGAGCTGGTGGTACTAAGGAATATAACTCATTCAATCATCTGCTATAGCAATAACAATAATAGTGAGAGGCTAGTAACATTTAGTCTGTGGAATAAGGGTTGCAGGGCAGAGAATATTTAATCACCCATAAGTGCTTTGGTACTCTGTTGAGGATAGTGAGTGAGGATTAGGTAGGACCATCCCAAATATGGCAGCAATACACCATTCTTGGTCTGACCTGACTCTTGTAAAGATAGAGCATGGCAGCAGGAGTCAGGTACTTTCTGGAGTGATACAGGGTACTGACCATTCTTCAAGCATCTTTTGCAATGGCACAAATATGTGTTCCATTTTGAGGTTGCAAGTGAGCTTTATCCCATATAAGTAACAAAAATACTTTTACATTTGTTTCCACTTTTATATTTTAAAAATTGTCTGAGGAGTGAAGATTCCTGTAGAAGATAACAGATTTTAAATTTTACATGTGTGTCTATCAAATAAAATAAATTAATTGTTTTGTTTTCTGCAGCTTATCAACTCTTTGCAGGTTATTTAAAGCCTGACAATATTTTTACCTTATATGAAATTTTTTTTGTTTTGTTTGAGAGAATAATGATTTTAGTGATACAAGCCTTACTAATTAACCTACAGCTGGGGGGAGAAGAAGTGGATCCATGCCTTTCCAGGGGGTATTTGTACATCAGTGAATATATTGGAACTTTCTCTCCAGTTAATAATTCTGATCCAGTATGTATTCCATCAACCACACATCCATGCTTACAGCACTTCGTATTTCCAAGTGATTACCTATTTAGGTACTAACCAACTTCAGTATGACTCATAAGCCCTCAAATGAAATATAGAAAAATGTCTTATTTGATTCAACAAAAGCATGCATAAAAAGCAAATATTTTTAATTAATATGTTAATTCACCTCTTTAAGTTCTCCACTGCCTTAACCAGGTATTGAACTCACACTCTTTGGGTCTTGTCACTGGATCTAACACTTTTATTCACTGTGGCATGTGTCCTTCAGGAGATAACTGATAACTGACATCCATTAAACATGGCATGTGGAACTAGAACAGTCTACCCCATTCAGCAAAATAAATGGTTCAGTTCGACATTCCAACCACCTGTAGAAGGCCGGAGTGTACAATGGCCAAAACATTGTAATAAATATAGCAACAAAGATGTGGACAGTATTCTGAATAATGTAAATAGTGTACATAATACCTCATCTAAGAAATTTAGACAGATATTGTTTTTAAATGTTGTTAATTTTATTTCATGTTTGTTGGTTTAAGATGTAGTTTTTGTGCCATTTGAATAGTGGTAGCATTTATTCCAGACATTTTTTCACTCCCTTACTCTCACCAAATGGAAAAATGCAAAAATTTTAGAAAAACTAAATAAAAAGAAAAAATTCATAAAATTCTCCTTGCTTGTCATATTCAATGAAAAATATTTGAAAGAAAGGTTTCTGGCCAAATATACATTTATAAATATATATATATGTATTTAAATAAAAAGAAAGAACAGTAAGATATATAATCTGGTGTTCTTATAGAATTTTTTATTTTTACAAAATAGTGCTCAATGTAAATTTACAGATATATATATAATGCTTCTGTGTGTTTTGGAATATGTGCTTATTGATTGTATATGTGTGACAATTTGTTCAAGAAAGAGGTCTATTCATACCCTGGGTTTTTAATTTTTTCCCAAGAACAAATATTTTAAGCATTTTCCTTGTAGAAGGGTGGGCCTCCTTAAACACTAAAATAAACATTTAATGTTTTTTCAGACATTTTTCCCTTTTATTTTTTCCTAATTTTTATTTTCCTTTTCCCTTAATGCCCTTTTTTACTTACTTGACTTTTGTCATAGGGGGTTGGGATTTGTGTAATGGGGGGGGGGGTTAACAAGGCTGACAAATTGGACAGTAACAGCACACCACTAAAATTATTGAAACAGTCTAAGAAGCAAATAAAGAGAAAGAAAAAGAATAGTTTCAGGTGAGGGGTCAATAGGAGAAAAAAAACTTTGCAAGAGAGAAGAAAAACAAAAAGTGAATCAAAATGCAAACAAATTTCATATCAAATCTCTAAACATTCCTCGGGTCTTCCGATATGATCTGATTTCACTTCTACGCCTTCTGGCTTTACCATTTTCTTTCAGGACTTCAAAGAAAAGTCTTTCAAAGAATTATCTCACAATTTCTGCTTCAGATAGGATAAAGTAAAATAAATGAAACTTTTATGATATGAACTGCAAGAGAAATCAGATTCAAATTCTTGTCACTTTTTTTTCTTTTTCTTTTTTTTTTTTACCCCCCATTTTAAACAAGGACCCTTATTCTCTGGACCAATCAGTTAAAATGGTAAGTTTACCTAAGGTATCTTTGAGATTAGTAACCATTTTTATGTTTTGTTTTTGTCTTTGTTAGGGAGTGGAAAAAAAAAAATAAAAACATTAAGTTGGTGTTTGCTACAGTCTGTAATCTCCCCATAGTTCAAAAGTCACCCCAAAAGCAGTGGGTGGGGCATCTGTATCAACAGAACCAAGTTCTGTATTTCTTGCCTCTCCAGGAATTGTAATTAATACTCTGTTATCTGCTCTAGGCTTCTAAGCCATTAGATCCTTTTTCTTTTTGCTTTACAGAGGTTGAGCCAAGATTTGACAGTGTTTTTCTTCACTGCTATCTCCACCACTACACCCCCCAATCTATAAAATGTCAACCTGCCAAACCACTGATTTAAATTGCCCAGTTTTCAAGACATTTTATTCAAGATTGTTTTCTTTCTTGTGATTTATACAAGGATAAATCAATAAGTCCAAAACCTATTAAAACAAAAAGCCTTTACACAAGAAATATTTATTTTTCAACATTATCTCTTCCTTGTCAATGCACTTAATTCAGAAGTGAATATTAATTACCTAGATCAAAGATTATACAGTGAAAATGTCAGATCAAAATTCATTTTTCCCAGGCAAACAAACATGACCATCTTAAAAATTAAAAAAAACAGTTAAACTCGAGGCCTTCTATTATTTAAAACTACTTAAATAATTTATCAAATTAAAATAATGATAATTGTATTAAAATAAATACATATAAAGAAATAATTAAATAAAAATTCAACATTTACTCACTTTCGTTTAATAAGCATTAAATTACATTACTTTAGCATCTTCCATAGTTTACCTTGACTTACACAGTCAGCTTCTTAAGTCTTCTTAAATTTAAAAATTTTGAAATATTTTTATTTCTCTTTATAAATACATATTGTAAAGTAAAATTCTTACATTTACCATTGGTAAATAAAACAAAACACACACACATACATACATATAGGGTGTAACAGCAAAATTGTCTTTATCATGTTACAGCATGCGATAATTGCCCATTCCACAAAATATTTAATATCTAAAAAACGCTAAACTAATTAAGTTTCTTTTTTTCCAGGTTTTTAGATAAGATATTTACCCATCTTGACACCATTTTTCATAATAATCTGAAAAACCCTTTGAGTTATTCAGCTAGAAAGAAAACAGGTTAAAATCGTTTTGTGTCAATCACACTATGTTTTCCCAGATAAAAAATGGTGAGATGAAAAAAATAATTCGGGCCTTCAGTAATGGTACCAAAGTTCTTACTCTGGCTTCCAACAAGAACCATCAAGAGAATGGTGAATAAATTTTAAAAGGAGGGAACATTAAAGAGAAAAACTGGATCAGGAGGTCACAACAGCCAGAGAGATCATCATTTCAGCTTAGAGCTAAGTACATTCTTACTGTTCAAAGTAGAGTCCAATAGTTTCATAAAAATCTTGGAGAATTCCAGTAGGATATCTTTAATCATTTCTAAGATACAACAGTTCAAACCTTAATCTAACAACTGGACAATTTTGCTGTTAAATGAAAGGAAAAAGAAAAATTAATTGAAATCTTAATCAAACACAGGTAACATAAAGTTTACAAGTAATTCTGTCCACTTACATAAGGAACAACATCACAGGTGAATTGTAGATGAGCCACTGATGGCTAAATTACACAAACTTTGTAGACACGCTGCTGTCAAATTTTTTTCAGAAGTGCATTTTCTTTGATTTTAGTTGAACTGTGTTGCACTATATATGGCTTAACTTTCTATTTGTAAGATTTGTTTGTATTTTAATATAATTTTGTATTAATCTCCTCATAGTATTAGTAACATTTTGTATGGATGTATTGATATTTGGTTAGTATTATTAACATTTTTCATTGATTTGTTATTGTTATTAACATCTTATATAAAGAGTCTTTAGTCAACAGTTGCACATTAATTTACCAAGTGATTCTATATGTTTAAATTATCTACTGATTTCTTAAAGAAGCTATTTATTTATCAACTATAAAAAGATTTTATGTAGGAAATTCACAAAGCAAATAACTTGTTTAGCATTTTGTTAAATTACCGCTGCACCTCATTTTTATTAGAAAATGACATTGTCTAATGTGTATAATATGTATCCATTAATATCTGCTCCTGTTTAATGTCTGTGCTGCCATTGACTGCCAATTTAAGGGTCATGACCCATTTATGAAAAATAATTTCTTAATTTTTGCTTATTCACTTAGTTTAAATTTAACATGGGTCATATTTGATTGGTTGATCTAAGTAAAGCCCACAAACCTTATAACCCCACTTTTCTTTTTTTTTTTTGTAAAAAGAGGTTGTATTTTGCTTTTAAATCTAAATAAATTGTTCACTTGCCAGTAATTTACAATCACCTGATGAGATGCATTGATATGCATTAAAACACAACTGCAATTGTGCAATGATTTTGACATGTTTTTGATGTAATATCCTAAAATAAATAATATTGCTCTACTTTTTATTGAGCCCTCTTTTGAATTAAATCTTACAAACATTGGAATTGTACTCGATTCATTCTCATCTTACCTGGATATATATATATATAAATATAAAAGTGAACATAGAAGTCTTTAGGCGACAGTATGTTTCATGCTATATGCAATCGTCATATAGCATGAAACAGACTGTCGCCGCTAAGTGTTGACTTATATGTTCACTTTTATATTTACACACACTCTGTCTCTGATATTGAGCACTTTATCCCATAAATATAGCACACCTTAAGACTATATTTCTTTATATATATATATATATATATAAAAGTGAACATAGAAGTCAACACTTAAAGGCGACAGTATATTTCATGCTATATGCAATTGTCATATAGCACACCTTAAGACTATATTTCTTTATATATATATATATTTTTGTTGTTATCCCCAACTTCAAAGTATCTTGGTAAATGTCTGTTCTTCAGGGGCTTCTGGTGTTAAATGACATTTCCAATTTTTTCAATTTGTTCTGAATCTTTTTTGACCTATGTTTTTTACTCTGTTTTGTACACGTGTGCATTCATGAATTTAACGTTCTTTTACATGCGCACATTCATGAATTTTTGCTTTTGTTTACGTTTTCATTTTTTCAGCTGTAGATTTTTCTTCCAGTTGTAAATATTTTCTTCAAAATTAAATTTTTCTTTGAAATTAATTTTTTTATATGGTTTATATATAAGTGATATTATTAATTGTAATGTTCGTTAATTTGTATTATTAATTAAATTATATTTTATGTTTTATTTGTATTAATTAAATTATGATATTTTATTTGATTTATTATTATTATTATTAAAGTAACAAAGTAAATATTTCATATTTTAAAAGTATAAGTTAATAAGCCAGAATCAAACTATTATCTCATTCTTTTTATTTAATAATTTAATTTGATTATTAAAAGTTAATATTGATAATTTTTCTTCTAAACGCAATGTACAATTCCTATTGGACATACTATTTTTTTTTTGTAATTTCCCATTTACCTTTAGTAGATATATAATTTTATTTTTGACTCCATATATATTTTGATAATGTTGTGTAAAAGAATGTTAACCGGAGAAAAAAAAATGATTGAAAAAGACGCAGAACAAATTGAAAAAAAATGATAATATCATTTAAAACCAGAGTCCACTGAAGAATGGACATTTATCAAGAAACTTTGATGTTGGGGAAAAGACGAAAAAAATTGATATTTAAAAGTTAAGTAATATTTTTATATAATATCATTAACGCTCTATTTTTAATATTATTTTAATATTGAGCATTATATATAAAAATCTCTGCAGTTTCTTAAATCCTAGTTGCATTGATGTGAGTTTGGGACCCTGAGTTTCACACCCTTTGTGATCATCAAACTCAGATGAAATCCAGGGTCACAAACTCACATCAATGTAAATGTTAGCTCTATCACTGATATTGAGTGCTTTCCAATAAGTATATATATATATATATATATATATATATATATATATATAGGAATTACACACACACACACACACACACACACACACACGCACACAAACATACATACACTCACACACACAAATTGGTCATCAGCAATCTAGTACTAATTTCTATGAGGGCAATTTCAGACTTCCCAGGTTTCTGTACAGACCTGTCATTACTGTTTGGTGATGATGGCTGATGCATCAGCTGTTTTTAAGCACAAGGCATTTCTACTTGACTTTTGCGCATTTTTATTATAAGCTGCGGATGTTTAACCCCAGTCATAGCTTCAATGAATACAGGAAGTGATTCTCATCATATGAGCCGCAAACACCATATGGTCTCCATAAAAGATAAGGTAGAACTTTTGAAAAAAAATTTGACAGCAGCGTGTCTACAAAGTTTGTGTAATTTAGCCATCAGTGGCTCATCTACAATTCACTTGGGATGTTGTTTCTTATGTAAGTCAACAGAATTATTTGTAACCTTTATGTTACCTGTGTTTAACTAAGATTTCAATTAATTTTTCTTTTTCCTTTATTGACTTTTTCCTTTATGTTCTATTTGTTTCTTACTAAATGTTCACCCAATTCAGGGCCCAAGAGCCACTCAAAGTAGTGAGTTTTGTAAATGATTTTGTTTGATGGATGTGAGAGAAGGAAGTACAAATTATGTGGATAGATAATGGTTGACCCTAGACTTGAAGTTGTTAACATTCTAGTGATCAGAAAAGCAAACTCTTGGGACACTGTTCCATAAAATAGTGGTTCTCAGGAAGAGGCTAAGTGAAACTTTCTTTTAACCAATGAGGATGAAACTCACTAATCAGCAGTAATTTCTGAGATGAGGTATTATGTACACTATTTACATTATTCAGACTATTGTCCTCATCTTTGTCGCCATATTTATCGCAACATTTCGGCTGTTCTACACTCCTTCTTCAGTATCTGTCTATATTTCTGAGATGAGGTATTATGTACACTATTTACATTATTCGGACTACTGTCCTCATCTTTGTTGCCATATTTATCACAAAGTTTCAGCCGTTCTACACTTCGGACATCTTCAGTATCTGTCTGTATTTCTGAGATGAGGTATTATGTACACTATTTACATTAGCAGGACTATTGTCCTCATCTTTGTCACCATGTTTATCCACAAAATTTTTGGCCGTTTACCTTCCAGTTTTCTTTTCAGGTGGTTGGAATGTCAAACTGAACCTTTTTTTGCTCATGGATAGACTGTTCTAGTTCCATATGCCATGTCATAAATGGATGTCAGTTATTTTGTATATAATTCTTTTTCCATTCGGCTTAACCATGTATTAACTCATTTTTGTCTTGATTGGATCTAACTAACATCTTTATCAAGGACACATGGCACAGTGGATAAAAGGCGTTAGATCCAGTGACAGGACCCAATGAGTGTGAGTTCAATACCTGGTTAACGGGCAGAACTTGAGACTCCAAATTAACAGGAGATAACTGACACTCATTAGACATTGCACTTGGAACTAGAACAGTATACCCCAGTGAGCAAAATAATGGGTTCAGTTTGACATTCCAACCACCTGAAGAAGGCCGAAACATTGTGATAAACATGGCGACAAAGATGAGGACAATAGTCCGAATAATGTAAATAGTGTCAGCAGTAAAGGTCAATCAGTCTTGCCTTGCTCACCATTATCCCACATTGACGTAGGAAGGTTGGTTGAGACTGACATCAACTTTTATTGGTTTATTTAATGTCAAATTTTGTATGCGGCACCCAGTGAAGATGAAACTCACTACTCAGTAGTAATGGTCAACCAGTCTTGCCTTGGTAACAATAAAAAGGTTTTTTTTTATTGTATCACATTGTTATCAATGGAATTTGAAAGGAATGAGGATTATTCAACCCTGTTTACATGACTTGGTGGGTCCTATCTGTGAAGGTCTGGACTGGTGGAACTAAGGAATCTAACTTGTTTGAACAGTTGCTATGTAAATAGCAATAGAATAGTGATAGGCTTGCAGTATTTTCTTTGTGGGGAGAGGGTTGTAATTGATTGATTTTGTTTTTTATGGTTTATTAACTTTTAGCAGGTTATTTAAAGCCATAAAATAATTTTAGATTTTAAGAAATTGTTTGAAATAATATTGATTTACTGTCCTACTAATTAACCCATATCTTGGGGGAGAAGAGGTGGATTCATATATTTTCCAAGGAATTGGAACTTTGTTCTCCAATCTTCTATTCTGAACAACTATGGTGAGATTCAAACCCGGATCCATTACCCCACCCACATACCCAAGCATAGAGCAGCTGGTATTTCCAAGTGGTCACTTATCTAGGTAATGACCAGGATCAACATTGCTTAACTTCAGTGATCATACAAGAACTGCAGTTTCAACATGATATGGCCAAAAGACTGATAGTGGTTGTAGAGTTGAAAATAATTAATCACCAACAAGATTGCATAAACGTTTGGGCAACTCCAATCCATTCATTATGATTCTTTCTTTCTTTCTTTCTTTCTTTCTTTAAAACTGTTACTCTAGGAGAAAGATAAGAAGCAACATAATATTTCTTGTTTATTGGTTGATAAAGACTAATGAGAAAGCATATGCTCATTTACAATAAACCGATATCTTATACTTTGATAACATCACTGATTAGTACAAATGCTTCATTCGGAGCTTATTTGACTGACACCTTACCAATTAAACTATGAAAATCAACCAGCATATATCATAGTCACGTAGCTAAATTCTTCCTAAACCTATTTACTCCACACCCTGTTGTTTGTTTATGCCTAGTAGTAGTAGACATGATAGTCTTGTAATCTTTGTTTTTATTATCAGATTTTTAAAAATAATTTTAACTTTCATACAAAGAAAAGCTTACAGGTATATTTACCCAGCCTCCCCACTAAGGCAGAATGTGACACAAGGTCGTTTTTATGTGGGGAGCACCGAACATATATGTATGGATGAGGTTAAAAAATTAGACCCTAAATTAAAACATGAATACCATCTGTGTTGAGTTATAGTTGTCATGGCATTTAACATCAGGATCTTAAAAAAAATTTGCATTTTCTTTGTTTTGTGAGAATCAGAAAATACAACAACAATAAAAAGTTGGCTAGGCGATTGTTATGGTATCTTTTTTGGGTGCTTACTACTGAATTTTGTATAGGTCACCAATTGAAGATCAAACACCCTACTCAATAGTAGTGGTTTCAATCTGCATATTTTAGCTCTGTTGCTATAGCAACAGTCCGAATACATTCAGATCCGACCTCATCTACTGAAAAGATTTTAGTTAGTCTTTGGGATTTGGTTCGGTTTGTTTTACGGTATATCAACCTCAATGGGTTATTTAATGCCGACAAGATTTTTATTGCTGGTAATTTTCTTTTTCAAAAAATGTATTCTTGGTAATAGCATATTGCTAGTAATAATTTCTCTTCAAAAATTTATTGCTGGTAATAATTTTTTTTACAAAGTATTTCTGGTATTAAAACCTATTTTTACACTTTCACAGTGTTTTGACCTCAATTTGGTGATTAACTATTTACCTATAGCTGGGGCTCTAACCCTGCGTCAGGGTGGACCTGGGAACACCAGCAATTAAGATGTGGTTCAACGCTCCTCAAAACCTCCTGATCAGAGGCTTTGCTGCTGGACGTAGTTTATCGTCATACCCAGGACAGGGATGTATTTTATTGTCATACCCAGGACAAAGTCTTTGGGAGAGTGATTATTAGTTAAATAAGGTCAGTATGCTCAAACATTCAGTTGTGACACCTTGTGATTTTCATGCTCATGCAATTATCAATGGCTTTTAAACAGTTTTACTCATATGGTTTAGGCCAACTTGTTTGGTTTTCAGGCATTTCTCAATGGTACTGCATACTGAGATCTTCTCTCCAGGTTGTTTTTTATCGAGTAACTTTCTTGACAAATTGACCATGTTGAGCTTTGAACCCAGGTCTCATGGTCAGAATGCTATTGATCTAACCACTTAGACGTATGAGCATCATATGGCTGACAACTCATATCCCAGTATGCTCGTCTACTAGGGCAACTAACCAGTTTCTGTTTAAGGCACATGCTCAGGCAAAACATAGACCCATTTGTGGTTTATACTGTAACTATGCTGAGTGAACCTTAGAGAGGATATTGTCTGGAACAATGAACAGCCTGAACAATTGTTTTGTCTACCCAATTTCACTCTCAAGGTTTGGGTCAAACCGTGATATGGTTTTCAGGCACTTTCCAAAGGTGCCGCACACTGAGATCAACCCCACCCCCAGTCCGATAACATCAGGAATACTTTGTGCTAGCACACCTATCCGTCTACCCAATTTCACTCACAAGGTTTGGGTCAACCCGTGATATGGTTTTCAGGCACTTTCCAAATGTGCCGCACACTGAGATCAACCCCACCCCCAGTCCGATAACATCAGGAATACTTTGTGCTAGCACACCTATCTGTCTACCCAATTTCACTCACAAGGTTTGGGTCAACCCGTGATTTGGTTTTCAGGCACTTTCCAAAGGTGCTGCACACTGAGATCAACCCCACCCCCAGTCCGATAACATCAGGAATACTTTGTGCTAGCACACCTATCCGTCTACCCAATTTCACTCACAAGGTTTGGGTCAACCCGTGATATGGTTTTCAGGCACTTTACAAAGGTGCTGCATGCTGGGATTGTCCCCCTCCAGATTGATAACATCAAGATGTTATCTTCCTGACAAATCAACTATGGTGAGATTCAAACCCGGATCTCGTGGTCAGAAAGCAAATGTTCTAACCACTCGGCCACGTACCCATAATGTTGGGATAAAAAACAACCAGAATATAATAAAAATTCTGAATTTCAGAATCAAAATATAATAAAAGACCATCGTTATAGAAGATGGACAGATATTTTCAGAATTTCTAGGATTAGAAGTTATCATTATTTACATTATTTACAGTCAGACTAATATCCTCATCTCACTATCCATGTCTAGGGATATATCGTCTTATCCTTTTTTTTTATTTTTTATTACCACTCAGTTATTTTCTGTTTGAATTTCTGGAATTAGAAGTTATCATTATTTAACTTTAAGACTATTGTCCTCATTTTTGTTCTGTTATCCATGTCTGAATTTATGGGATGAGCGTTGTCATTATTTACATTATTTATACTTGGACTATTGTCCTCATCATTGTTATAACAACATTTTGGCCATTGTGCTCTCCAGCCTTCTTCAGGCAATTGTTAATCCAGGTAATCTTCAGTGAATTTTGAACTGAACCCTTTAATCTACAAGAGAAGAGTATTCTCATCCTGCTCTCCATGTCTAAGGATATGGATATCTTATCTTGATCTTATTTATTATTGTTTCCTCTGTCTCCACTGAGTCTAAACTCACAATTACTTTGCCACCAAATTCATGAAACAATGATTTAATCCACTAGACTGTTCTGTGGGACAATCCTGAGTCTAGAACTTGGAACCTTAAACCTAGACTTGTAAAAGTTTTCCTTATTGACTTTGAAGTTTTTTTTCCCCAGTTTTTACCAAGAAATCAGAACAGGGATTAAGCATACAGGTGTTCACCGAAGCCATTCAAATAATTCCAATTTGTTTGTACAATCAATCAAATCAAAATGCCTATAAAATAACAAGATTTGACTCACTGCAAATCTTAATGCTCAATATCTATTGACAATTCTTGATTTTATTAGTTGCCCATGTGTGAATATTGTTGTTAGTAGGTTACAAGATCAACAACTCAAAGTATTTTGTACATAGTGCAAAAATGCTAGTCCAGCTTTGTAATTCCAGAATGAATTCAAAGATTTGTTTCTTTGAAGTTCTTATGTACTCTTTCTCTTTATATTGCCTTCTGAGACCGACAGGTGACTACAAGGATACACATATGCATAATGTATAAATATACATATAACATAAATACACGCACATATATTGAGGCTGATTTAATTTTAAAATATATGTATGTATGTATATAGTTAAATTCCCAGATAAATTCTGTGGACAAGACAAATTGGTATAAGATGACAATTGGAAAAGAAATTCTTAGTTTTTTGCCGACATGATTCATCTTCTGACTTTTTCAAGGCAAAAATTGAAATGTTTTTGTTGTAATAGTTATATTATAAAATCTAAATTTTAAAAAGTGAGATGCTTTTGTATGAGCCTCCTTCTGGTTAATGTAAATTTCCTTTTTTTACTAAGAGATTTTTTTTTTCTTTCCATGTGGACAATATAAATTCCCAGATCAATTGTGTGGACAAGACAAATTGGTATAAGATGGCAATTGGATAAAAAAGAAGTGTCTCTCTTTTTTTTTTAAATTTGGATTTTGTAATGTAACTATAACAACAAACACATTTCGATTTCAACTTTTGCTTTGAAAAAGTCGGAAGACAAAACACATCGGCAAAAAGCTAAAACATTTTTTTTGTAATTGTCATCTTATACCATATATGTGTGTGTGTGTGTGTGTAAAATTAAGATAAAAATAAATGTAAGTGCAAAGACATTATTAATAAAAAAAATGGCAACAATGAAAGAATTAACATATTTAAGTATGGCCATAAAAATTGTAAAAAATAAAAAATAAGTCAATAATTCTAACAACATTAATTCATTTTTGTTTTAACAATATGTCAACAAATTTGTTACTTAGTATCCTCCATAGTTTTACTTTCCTTCTTCAACATGTTGATTTCCATAGATCAATTACGAAATTTGACTTCAAAATGCCAATTTAGGCAATAAAAAATTTTTGAAATACTTCATTTATGTGTTATGTTTTCAATAAATTATCCCATAAAAGTTTGTTTTTAGTTGCCATTCTGATTTTACATTCCTGCTTTAGACGTAGTAGTTAGTTGTATTAAAAACAAAAAAAAAATCTTTTGGTTGCAGCCTTGATGACAAGACCACAAAATCCTCATAGTATCATTATAAAAATGATCAACAACAAGTTATCTCATGGTTGGCACACAATGTGTTAACCCTGAAAGATTTTTGGATATTTCAGAGCATTCTCTAATTAAAATTTGAATGCATAATATTTTTCTCGGTGTTACTTATTTCTGTTATATAAATACATGTTCTATCACTTTAAACATTATTTTTAAATACATTATTCAGTCTTGCTTAATTGGCAAAGGTTCTTCATAGTGGAGTCAGTTTGAGATATACACACACACACACAAATAAAGACAGAAGGATTTTTTGTGATAAATATTTATATACAAGAGCAAAAATGCTATTGATTCTTCAAAATTTTTGGTATAGGAGGTACTTTTAAATACTAATTTACACACACACACATACATACATACATACACATATATATATATATATATATATATATATATATATATATATAACCAAGTATATGATTGGTGTATAGGAATAAATTCCAATAACCAACAATTACTATTTTTAAAAGAGTGCTCAATACTGAGTAGAGCAGATATAAATAAATAAATAAAATATATATATATATATATATATATATATATATATATAAATATTAAAAAAATATACCTCCTAATTTCTTTAATTTATTAGGCATTGAACTGTATCACCTCATGTCCATTAACTTGCCTGACATTTCTGCTAACCTGATAAATACTCATGAGCTTTCCCACCCAGTATGATCATGGTATTATTAGCTGTTTCTTTATAAGGAAACAGTACTCACTGACCAAGCTGCAATTACTTCTATCAATTGAAATTCTTTCTCTTAAAACAATTTTTCAAGAAAATGGATTTCTCCAGTCCAGCAACTGTTATCGCCCTTTCCAGTATTGATCGGAATTTCCTTCCTAACCTTTTATTTGAAGTAGTATGGAATGTTAACATCTTAATTATGTCATTATTGTCTATTTCAGTTACATTTGATATCCATTTTAGATGTTGCTACTGTTAAAAGTCCACAAATGATGTGATTTTTTTGTTAAAGTTCTTTCTTTATGATTCTGTAGTGACAGTCCATGAGATTTGAAGAAGGATGGTCCTCTCTAAGACCTACAGGCTTCATTTACTTGAAGTCATTTTTAATCATTGATCTAAGGGAGTGGTTTCATAGAGTTGATAGCTTAGATATTTCTGAACAGGTCTACCACCATACGAGACATCCAAATAAAAGCCTCAATGTCATATATATAAATTTCTAAAGAATTTTTAATCTGACATTTTCATTACATCAAACAATATTTTTAGTGGATATTCGTGTTTGAAATTGACTCCCCAATATTTTTTTGTTTTGAATAATGCATGTTGCATCAAATCTACCGACCTTAATAAACTTAATAATGTACTTCTCAGCAGAGTTGGAAACTGTGTCACCCATTGTAGGAGAAACTACTGTTTGATCTGGTGTGCTTTAAACAGCTCAGCCACAGAGAGTGTCACAGCCCATCAAGATTCTAATAGACTTTTATGGAATGCACACTTCCTCATTCAGATATTCTTGAGAAATTTAAACAAAGCAATTTTTAAAGTATTTATTTTTAATCTAACATTATTATTAATTCAAATGTTATTTTTTGTGGCTACCTATGTTTCAAATAGAATAAAAAAAACAGTCATCTATTTTAAATGTGTGCATCCACAAAAAATAATGTTTGAAATATATACATACACACACACACACACACACACATACACTTGCATATATCTTTTTCACTTGAAGATGGAACAGAGCTTACTTTAACTCAATTTAATTTAAATAATTATATTGAAGTTTTTGGCTCTTGTTTTGAAACATGAGACTTTTTATGTCACCTTTTGGAATCATATTTTTAAATAAATAAATTATATATATATATATATATATATATACACACACATATATATATATATATATATATATATATATATATATATATATATATATGCATATATATATATATATATATATATATATATATATATATATATATATATATACACACTTGCATATATATATATATATATATATTAAAAAGAAGAGAGGTGCTGCAAACGTTTTTTGGTTGTAATGTGGATTTATTTAGAAAAAATATTATGCTTTGTTTTACATATTTTTCTAAATAAATCCATTACAACCAAAAACGTTTTTATGCACCTCTCTTCTTTTTAATATACATACTTTTCTCTCGTTGGAACCACTACAATATATTTCTTTTTTATATATATATATATATATATATATATATATATATATATACATATATATAATGGGGTGAAAGAAATATTGGTACACATACAAATTTTCAATTTATTATATTTCCAACTAATGAATAAACATACTTTTCATATAATTAACTGTACACAGTTGCATAATAACAAAATATGCATAGAAAACAGAATAAAAAACATTGAAGTCAGCACCAAGAGTTGTTGATTTCAAAGTTTTATTTTTGTCTCTTTTTTATTTTTATATTTTATATATCTTTGATATTTAGCTCTTTTACCCTGTACATATAGCATACCTTAAAACTATATTTTATCATATATATATATATATATATATATATATATATATATATATATATATATATATATATATATATATCTCGATCAGCTATGTGCCTTATAAAATCAATTTTCTGAATTACAGAAACAACTTGGAAAGAAATGCTCACCTGAACCATACTGATCTCTATTCAAACAATTACCTGCATTTGAAAATACTGCATACATTCCCAGGTGTTTTTACCTGCTGACTGTTCATCTTGGCTATGAACAAAAGAACTTATATAATAGTTGACCCACCTTCTTTGTAACGCCTCAGTATCTTCATATGTTCTTTCCGCAAACAAATGTGCTGTCAGAGAATGACGGCACTGTTTCAGGTTTTCATATTATATAAATACAATTAGAAGATTCCATCTTTATATTTGTGGGCTAAGAATAATCAAAGAGCTAAAAATAATCTAAGACATAAATTATGGCCTAGCGGTTGTCAAGTTTAAAATAGCCAAAATGTCTCTTTCTAGTCCATCATGAGAAGACCCCATTATGTAAAGATTGGCAATTCAACCATCTTTGTGCAATGGATTCTACCGGTGATGTAGAAAAGTGACACCAAATATTTTTCCATGTTTATTGTTTTTGTTGTCAAGAAGAAAAAAAAGTATACATATTCACTTACAATTCTGATTGCTTTTTAAAATAATATTGCTGGAAGAATGAAGGTAGTTAAAATAATAGTGGTGTCAAAGGAATGACACACTGCTTTTTGTGTTTTTTTTTGTTTCGTTTTTTTAAAAGAGCCCAGTCTATTCTAATGTTTAGCCTATAGTTGGGGTGTAAAGATATGGATTCATACTTGAACGCATATTCAGTTTAATCTCTGGACTATTAATAATATAAATGATGTATTGGATAATTGTGTGTGTGTATGTATGCCTTATATGTGTGTGTGTATATATATATATATATATATATATATATATAATTGCTGCTAATGTAATGCTCTTTTTCTCGAATCGAGCTCTCCTAGCTACTAACGTTTTTTGCATAGTAAAAACATTAAAATTTTCCTTTCTCTCTGCCCTGTAATGATAACTTGGGGGTAGAATTCTGACTGATGCCAAATCAGTTGGGTTTCAATCCTGACTTGAAGTAATTAGATGTCGAACCACACTGATGAGCTGCGATACAGTCAACCAGTCTGTCTGTGGATGACTATATATATATATATATATATACACGCACACACACACACACACCTACCACAAAAATCCAGTGTTGATGCAACCAACAGAAAACCTGCCATGTAACCCAAAGTGACTTTAATAAAATAAAAACCAAGAATCTCCCCAGCTCCAGGTATAAGAATACAGGGTGAAGAAGAGACATAAACTAAGAAAAAAAGACCAAAAGGCAGACACCTACCTAAACAGTAACAGTGTTGTATGCCTACATTGCCAAAACAGAGTAATTAAGCTTACCAGTATTACGTCTCCAAGACAAAATTCGGACCACCACTTCAGTTTCATGCTACCACAATTCAAAAATCACTGTAGAGTGAAACATAAGTACTAGTCAAACTTTGCTTCTTCTTTCTAATTGTGTGTGTGTGTGTGTGTGTAATATATATGTATATATATATATATATATATATATATATATATATATATATATATATATATATATATAATTATTTTATAAAAAATTATAACATAAGTATGTTATAAAATCACTACAAAAATAGCCATTTTGTTTCAACACACTCTGTGTCTTATCAAGTGATGATGTTGAAAAGAAAATAAATGGTTTTAAAAGTTTCAGATTAATTAACGATCCTACACTAGGGGAAACATTGTTACAAAAGCTAGAATAACCAATCAAAAACAAGTATAAAAAGATTCAAAAAAAAAGCTTGACAAACGAAATCCTGCTCTAATAGCTATTCAGATCTTTTAATACGTGTAATATTAAAATAATTTATACTAACTAATAATTATAAATTTACATGATAAAATTTAATATTAAAATTAAAAACTGGCAATTTTAAAAATCAAATTTAATCACTATTAAGTTTAAAAACTACAAAATTATTGAGAAAAGAAAAATATATATGTTTATTCAATTCATTTCTTCATTGAAATTACGTTCGACAAGACAAGATGCTACAATACATCCGGTCATTTGATAATACATGTATATATATTTTTCTTTTTCCTTTCTTTTCGTTTTTATTTTTAAAGTTTGTGAATATGGTCTTAAACTCACGCGTGACACAACAAAAAACACAATCAGATTATAATACATAAGCATCCAGACATAATTAGATACACACACACACTAAAAAAAAAAAAATATATATATATGCACACACACATACACATGCTAGATATTAAAAGTTCCTCAACCCGCTTCCTGAAATCTGGTTTGGTGATTGAAAAATTGGTTTACTTCTTTGTATATCCGAGACAATTATTACAGAGAGCTAAAAATAAAGCGTTGAAAATTCACTCATCAGCGCAAAATGACACCTCAAAGGCGATCAACTAGATCAATGAAAGATACAATTTCAGCTACCTCTGATAATATTTCGTTTGGTCGCATCTTTTACCAAAATAAACCATTTGTTGAAACGTATCTCTCATAATCTAAATGCATTAAAATTAGAACTACTATATTACCTACTAGGACTATCCGTAGTTTATTAAATAGCACCAGCAGACAACATATTACATCCGATGCTTGCATCTATCAAATATCATGCAAAAATTGTGACCTAAAATATGTGGGTGAAACAGGTAGGTCCTTAAAATCTCGTGTTTTCTGAACATAAACGAGATAATCGTCTCATTATTTTTAACAATGCTTTAGTTGTACACACAACTAAAGCAGATCATAAATTCGATTTCGATTCGTGAAAGTATTAAAATATTTTCATAATAAAAATCTCAGGAGGATTTATGAAGCAGGTATAATATCCATCTCACGCAACGGTGAATACTAGACCTGGTTTCTTTAATATTTCCCCTTTTTAGCGTAGATTGATGCTCGACAAGCATACACATAAAATTTTAGAACCTAATAGAATTCTTTTCATTTTTTCTTTTCATTTCAAAATAATCACAAACTTTTAGAATACGTTATGAAAGCGTCGCCCATGTGACGACAGCGTGACCATGTTAGACGGAAGGCTGATCATTTTAAAAATTTTCAGTTATCTGTTCTGAATAAGACTTGTGTTTTATGTCCATCGACGTTGTCATATTGAACTGAATTGTATTTTGATGAATATTGTCTTGAAAAGGTTTAATAAACCGAAACGTCAGACGTCGACATTTCTTTCATTTAACTACATTTAAGGATTTTTGTTTGTTTTTTCAAAATTTCTTCATATCTGAGAGTGTACTGAAAACATTTTACTTTGACCAAAATAATTCTGATGTTCAATTAATTGGTTAAATTTTGGTGAGTGAGTTTGGTTAAGAACTTTTCAGCACCCCCTCATATATCAGAAGACGCATAGACTACACATATGTAGAAACATTTATGGAGATAATTGTGTACACATGTATAAAAGAAATGATCAGGATATTGGCGGTTTCACAGAATACAGGTTAAGAAATCTATTATTTTCTTTTCTGCTTTTTAAATATTCTTGTTATATTCCCACTCATAAATCTTTATCAACCTATCGAATAAGTTCTCTTTCAATCAACACAGGTTTTACAATCAAGATACACTAATTTATTTCTTTATTTATTCCAAGAAATAAAAATGTATTGCCTCCAGTCTCTGCTTTTTATCAAGATATCTGGTGATAGGACAGTGTTCAGGGAGAAATGGCTTCATGCCTTCCCCAAAGTAATTACTAATTTTTTATATTCAACAAAGTATATAAATATTTCTATTTATTCTTCGTTAGAAAATTAGGAGGAAGAAAATTCAGTCACTTATCTACTGTGACAAAGATACACGACAGTCTTAGATTTTTTTGTTTTAAAACATTCTATCTGTACAAGACCCAAGAGCCACTCAAGGTAGAGTGTTACAAATCTAATTTATTGCCGTCTCTTTGAGGTTTTATTAATATGATTATCTTAACAAATCGCCTTTAAGCAAGTTTGGAGAATACCTTCTCAACTAGAGAAGAAAATTCAGTCACTGATCTATTGTGAAAAAGATATACAACTGTCTTCTATTTTTTTTACTATGATGTTCACCCTGTCCAAGGCCCGATAGCCACTTGAGGTAGAAAGAGTTACATAGTAAGAGGCACTTACATCTTACCATTGGAATACAAAGGGAATGAGGGTGGCTCGCTCCAATGTGCATAGTATGGTAAGTCTTAGACATGATAGAACTGTTGGAATTTGTCTGAACACTTACCATTAAAATAACAATAGAGCAGTGAGAGGCTTGCAATGTGTCATTTGTGAGAAAGAGGTTGTAGTGTGGAAAATAATTTGTCATTTACAAAAAATTGAAAGAAACTTTTATTGAAAGGCAAGAAGGGCAGAGGGAAAGATCATGACAATCTACTGACCTTTGATGAATACAAGCACACTGAGATAGATAGATAGATAGATAGATATAAAAGCACACCGAGATAAATAGATAGATAGATATACAAGCACACCATGATAGATAGATAGATAGATATGAGCACACCGAGATAGATAGATAGATACGAACAGAATGAGATGGATAGATAGATAGATAGATAGATATACAAGCACACCGAGATAGATAGATACATATGAGCACACTGAGATAGATAGATAGATATACAAGCACACCATGATAGATAGATAGATAGATATGAGCACACCGAGATAGATAGATAGATAGATAGATACGAACAGAATGAGATGGATAGGATGATAGATGAATGAGCACACTGAGATAGATAGATAGATAGATAGATACGAACAGAATGAGATGGATAGATAGATAGATAGATAGATATGAGCACACTGAGATAGATAGATAGATAGATAGATAGATATACGAGCACATTGAGATAGATAGATAGATAGATATACGAGCACACCAAGATAGATAGATATTTATAACAATAGAGCAGTGAGAGGCTTGCAATGTGTCATTTGTGAGAAAGAGGTTGTAGTGTGGAAAATAATTTGTCATTTACAAAAAATTGAAAGAAACTTTTATTGAAGGCAAGAAGGGCAGAGGGGAAGATCATGTAATCTACTGACCTTTGATAGATACGAGCACACTGAGATAGATAGATAGATAGATAGATAGATAGATATAAAAGCACACCGAGATAAATAGATAGATAGATATGAGCACACCGAGATAGATAGATAGATACGAACAGAATGAGATAGATAGATAGATAGATATACAAGCACACCGAGATAGATAGATAGATAGATAGATAGATACGAGCACACTGAGATAGATAGATAGATAGATATACAAGCACACTGAGATAGATAGATAGATAGATAGATACGAGCACATTGAGAGAGAGAGATAGATAGATAGATACAAACACACCGAGATAGATAGATAGATAGGAGCACACCGAGATAGATACTAGGACACTGAGATAGATACACACAGACTGAGATAGATAGATTTATACAAACAGACCAAAATAGATAGATAGATGCATACCGAGATATATAGATACAAATAGACTGAAATAAATAAACAGACACAGATAGATAGATAGATAGATAGATATGAGCATAATAAGAGATATGTTTTTACATAAACAAAATTAAGCAAGTAGAGAAATTTATCTCTGGCTAGTATTTACATTATATACATGTGGGCTATTGTCCTCATCTTTGTTGTTGTTATGTCTGTGTAGTGTAGTAACTTATGATGTAAACTGTGACACAGTGAAACCAAAGGTGCATCAAAACAGTAGAAGAGGCCTTCCACAAACTAAACAAAGTATTAAGAGGAAGAAAAATAGGGTAAGAAACAAAGAAAAGTATACTCAACTGCTATATCATATTTCTCCTCCTATATGGCAGTGAATGCAAAGATGTGGTTCTACAGAAGGATGCTGAGAATACCATGGGCAGAATATGTAGGCAATGAGAAACTTTACAAAAAAGAACTGGAAGTATACATACTTATAAAAAGAGTGTTCAAATCTCTGTAGCTCATTAAAGAAAAGAGGGCTTGGAAAATTTAATCCTCATAAGACATATTGAAAGGAGGATGGACAGAGAAAAACAGCAAGTAACCTACCTAATAAAACAAAAAGGGCATATAGTGAACATATAGAAAGAGACAGTTGAAATTTATAAGACACATAATGAGAAAAGATGGATTGGAAAATTTGGCACTCATAGGACAAGAGGGACAGAGGAAAACAGTGTGTAACCTACTCAATAATCTTGTATAAATGGATGGAAGTACAAGGTTTAAGAAAGGTAGCAAAAAGACAAAATTTAAACAGCTACAAAAGACAAGAAATTGTGAAGAGCCATGATTGCCAATGTCCTGAAGGGACATGGCAATTAGATGAAGAAGACCCTACCTAATGAATTTACGTGACTGGATGACAGATCAAGGACAAGGATGGATTGTGAAGAGTCAAACATTGCTTATAGTTACAAGAAAAGGGAAGTTGTGAAGAGCTATGATCACCTACAACCTAAAGAGACAGCATACATAAAAGAAGAACACATTAGAGTCATTAGTGCACCACATGAAAAGTAGCTCTCCTTCTCCTAGACTGGTGGCCATCCAAGGTAAGAGATTCCAGTCTGCCATTTAACTCATATGATCATCATTTTATTCAGGTGGCTCATTTTGGGCCCACTGTGGTTACCACTCACCTCCATCTCACAATTGTGCTACAGAGGGACATTCAAAGCAAAGCAGTGCAATGGATTGCCAGTTCCTATTGCACCAGGGTTGTTGAGGTTACCCCGTCCCACCTCTTTGTGAGGTGGATTTGTTTTTGAAGTTACCTTCTTCCAGCCTTTGACTAAAGAGTCAGGACCTACAAGGCAGCAGGATGGTTGGAATTCAGAGTTTTCTTCACCTAGACTGGTTGCCACCCAAGGCTAGTCTGTCCTGCTATTTTCCCATAGCTGGAGAAAAATGAATTCATACCTTTTCCAAGGGCATTAGTATGAGGTGAACAAACAGATTAATTTAGAAACTGAACCCAGCACACCAAATCTACTTTCCAGACTAATAAACATCATGCTACCAGCACAAGCATTTAGTGATAGTTTACACCAAAAACTAAGTGAGAAAATGAATAATATTTTTGGCAATCGAGTGCGATTTCCATAACTTCAGGTATATTCATTTGCTGTGGGACTCACTTTGTAAAATTATTCAGATAGAACCTGAAAGTGTTATTTTCTGGGATTGTAGTCTCAAAAGTATCACAGGTTAAAATATATATTTATCCTAAGCCTCTCCCTTTATTTTTATTTTTTTGAATATTTCGCATTTTCAAGTTATGACCCTGGCAAATAGATAAATAATTACACAGGCTGAAATTGCCTTTCATTTATTTATAAACTAAACCTGTTGGAGTTTTTTTAATGAATTATGGGTAAAAAAAAAAAAAAATGCTAAGTAATTTTTAGTTTTTATTTTCTGGGTAATGTTTTTATCTTTCTTTCTTTTTTTTTCTCCTCAATGTCTTAACCAGACCTTGATATTTATTTTCTTCTTACACGGATGAGAAAAGCTGGAGAAATAATTTTCAACAACACAGCATTCCCATGTTATTTAGCATTCTGTATTTTATTTTTATCTGAAAAAAAAAAACAAAAAAAAAAACATAAAAGTGAAAAGCTCAACAAAAACCTCATTAAACAGTTAATAAGGAACAAAACAACTGAATCTCAAAAATTTGCCAATAGCTGATATTTGCCAGCTCTGGAAAAATGGTGAGCTCTTTGTACCACTCTAGAAAGTACCAGACTCCTCCTAACATGCTCTGTATTAACAATAACCTGATCAGGCCAAATGGAGTATTGCTGCCATACCCAGGCTTGAGCTGCCCAATTCTCACTTTCCAGTCTTCAAAAGCATTAACAAATCCTTGTGGGAGATGAATCATTTTCATTACATAGTTTTAGTTTCAATCTCTATTAGGAATGACTGTAAAACACTTGCCACTCCCCAATTTATAGGCAGAAGCACACAAATACATGCTGGGATTTTTTCCTAGCCAATAAAATAGGCTTTGTCAAGCTCAGAAGGCAGCCCCAGCCGGCAACACCATTGGAAAGTGTCAGGAAACCATGCCACAGCTTGACACAAGCTTTGTGAGTGAAATTGGGTAGAATTTTCCATCGATGGGAGTCCTAGTACAATATCACAAGCCATTGTTGATCACATCAGATACTATGGAACTATAAAGTCAAGCCAGTGCAACAGCTTTATAATGTTTTTACAAAGTTTATATTGCCTGCTGTTGACATCTTTTTAGGATACTGTGAAGTGTTGGTCCTGAACACTCATGTTAATTTGAAGTTTGCATATATATATATATATATATATATAGATAGATAGATAGATATAATACATAAAAGGTTAATGGTCAGAGTTGAATCAGAGCTGGAAACAGTAGTATTAAAAAGTGCTCAATACATGTGTGAAAAAAAAGGTAAAAATAACACGTAGAGCTTTTAACTTTAAAAATCAGGAGGTTAATTGAATCTGCTACTTTGGTTTCAACCTTATGGTATCCTCAGGTGATTTTTATCAAATGACCACCTAATGTTTTTTTTATTTTTTTTACATTATTGTTTTAAAAAATAAACAAACAAATGAACAATGTTGGATGTAATAGAAAGGGAGAAGAAGGAGAAGAAGAAAAGCAAGTGTATTGTAAATACATCGGTAGGCGGTTAAATTACTTTTTTTTATTCAGCCTCATATGCACTTAAGGAAAATTTTCTGATATGTACGCAAGGACTTAAGACTTTGGATTTCTGGTTTAAAAGGTTTTTTGGATCTGGAAATGTCTTAATCACTAATTTTTCCTGTTGGCAGAGGTTGCAGATATGATTGTGATTGTTGTACAGTTTTGCCTTTTTTAAAATTTTCCACCTTATCAACAGATACCTGTTGTTTATATATTATGTATGCACACACACACACATATATATATATATATATACAAGTATATAATTGGTATATACAGAATGAATTCCAATAACGTAATTTCAATGAAGAAATGAATTGAATAAACATATATATTTTTTCTTTTCTCAATAATTTTGTAGTTTTTAAACTTAATAGTGATTAAATTTAGATTTTAAATTGCCAGTTTTTAATTTTAATATTAAATTTTATCATATAATTTTATAATTATTGGTTAGTATAAATTATTTTTAATATTACACATATTTTAAAGATCTGAATAGCTATTATAACATGATTTCGTTGTCAAGCTTTTGAATCTTTCTATACTTCGTTTTTGATTGGTTATTCTAGCTTTTGTAACAATGTTCCCCCCTAGTGTAGGATCGTTAATTAATCTGAAACTTTTAAAACCATTTATTTTATTTTCAACATCATCACTTGATAAGACACAGTGTGTTGAAACAAATTGGCTATTTTGTAGTGATTTTATAACATACTTATGTTTATAATTTTTTTTTTTTTTATAAAAAATAATTATATATATATATATATATCCATGTACCTATTCATAGACATTCCAGTTTATTGGGATTTTGTATCACAAAAGATTACAAAGAGAACCACAAAAATAGAAAATAATTGGGAGATTAAAAAGTATCTAAAATCTTGTTTCTCATATTTGCAGTCTTGGATTGCCATTGCAAAGTTATAAATGGAAAGAGTCAATAAATGACAAAGAAATAAGCTTGATTAATTTAACATTAATTGGTGTGTTTACAGTTATCAGGACGAACGTGCTTGAAATTCAAGAATATGACGGCAGAAAAGACAAATTAGTATACCGCTAATTAAACTGTTCTTAATTATTAGTGTCCCATCAAGAGAATTGCACATGGCATGTAATTAAATCCAACAATATAGGACGATCCAGATTATTTTGTCAAGAAGAGCATGTGCTAGTTTCGCTGGACAATCAGAAACATGTTTGGGAAATTTAACAGGGAGTGATACTTACTGAACTAACGTTGCAGACCATTAATATAGTGAAGTGAATCTTGTTCTCACTGGAAATAAGGGTAGATAGGTTCACCTATCGTCTGGTTCATGCTCCTCCCTTGTTTTTTTGAACAGGAGTAGAGGTTTATCTCATTTCCTGTTCAGGACTGGGTTTCCGGTTCCTTCTAAAGTTCATTTCCACACTGTACTTCTAACGTTTCAGACTGACTGGACTCTGAAATGTTATTCACTAATTAAATCTTGACCGCTTTTAGTCTCGCCGTTCCTTATGCTAATACAACACCACACAATGACCCTCCACCTTGAGTGGCTCAACATTAGTCAAAAAAAAACAAAACTTTATCTTAAAATGTGACAATGAAATCCGAAGGTGCATTGGGATAGCAAAAATTACCTTCCGAAAGCTAAGCAAAGTATAAAGAAACAGAAAAATGCTATTAGAAACAAAGAAAAGTGTACTGAACTGTTACATAATATCAGTTCTATATGGTAGTGAATGATGGACAATCTCCTCAGAACCTGTCTGCTGTTTCAACTATGTATCTATATATAAATTTATAAAAATAAGTAAATTGATCTGATAATTTTAAATAATCTTTAAAAAAAAATGAATATATCTCCCATAGATTAGTTTTGGTTGTTTTGTTTAGTGGCATATCAACACCTATTGATTATTTAATGTTGATATCTAAATATTTTGTATACATTTTTTTTGTGATATAAAATGGTTTTAGTGAGACAAGTCTTACTAATTCACTCATAGTTGGGGAGAGAAGAGGTGGATTTGTACCTTTCCCAAGGATATTTTTGCATAAGTTAATATAACTAACCCAAATGGAATTGGAACTTGTCTCTCTGATTAACAATTCTGAGCCATTATCCATTGCACCACCTACACATCCAAGTGAACAGCACCTGGAATTCCCAAGAGGTCACCCATCTAGGTACAGACCAAGTTTGACATTGCTTAAATTTGGTGATTGTATGGTAAGCCTCCTTATCTCCATTAGTTTTAGAATAAACATTAAAAAAGCTTAATAAACTCAAATATGAAGACACACAGACATGAATGTCATAACCAATAAGTAGTGATACTTCCTGGGTAAGACAGCCTAATGGAGCTTAAGCCTCTCCAAGTTGGTTTGAATTCAGAGTTTTCCTTTTCCTAGTCTAGTCACCAACCAAGGCTCATAGGGGTCAGTCTCTCTTGATATTTATTCATAGCTTGGGGGAGAAGAGATGGATTCAAACCTTTCCCAAGGGTATTAACACATAAGTGAATATAAGGAACTCAATTCTAAATCAGCTCTTGGATTCCTCAATGAGACATTATCAATTGCTCCACTGTGCCAAATATGAACAGATTATTTAATGTTATAATTTTAGTTAGATATGTTTGAAGTCAGTAATATAATTTAAATAATTTGTACAAACCAGTAAAATAATTATTTATATTATTAAGTAGATAAACAGTAATTTTGAATATTTGTTTTGTAGTGAACATGTTCATATATAGATAAAAAATTATAAATATTTTGGCTTTCAGTTGTTATAGAGAACACATGAGATTTGTCATTATAAGCGGAGAACATTTTTTATTTGAAAAATTTTGTATATATAACTAAGCCTCTGTATATTTTAATGGTATGTATAACTAAGCCTCTGTATATTTTAGTCGGTATGTATAAATAAGCCTCAGTATATTTCTGAGATGAGGTATTATAACTATTTAAATTGTTTGGACTGTTGTCCTCATCTTTATTGCCATATTCACGATGTTTCGGCCATTGTATGTTTTGGCCTTCTTCAAGTGAATTAATATCACCTGAAGAAGACCAGAGTTTAAAATGTACAAAAGTCATGAATATGGCAAATAAGACGATGACAACAGTCTCAACAATATAAATAAATAAATAAGTCCTTATAAAATAATTAGAGAGAAATTCTGTAATTAAAATAATCATTCTTATCTGAATCCTGACAAGTGAGAAATCACAAAACTCTGAGTCAACCCGTGATAAGTACTGTGAATTTATATTACTTCTGATGCAATAATTTTTGCTCTAGATTACTAACGAGCACTTTTTGGGCAGAATTGTGTTCACCTTGATATACATTGAATTATATAATTTTACATATATCAGTAGATAGCATCATTATTATTAATTTATATATATATATATATATATATATATATATATATCATCAAAAAAATTATTTATAAAATAAAATATAAATGTATGTAATATATAAATACATAAAATATTTATAAAAGTCTTATGGTATGTTATATTTATGTGTAAAAGTGTTCAATATCAGAGGTAAAGCATGGCATCAACCTCAGTGTCAAGTGGCTATTGGGCCTTGGACAGGTTGAACATCATGGTAAAAAATAAAAAAATAAAATATCTATATAAGTCTTTGTGTCTATCTCCATCTGTATCTATCTATCTATCTTGATTGTAAAACCTGTGTTGATTGAAAGAGAACTTATTCGATAGGTTGATAAAGATTTATGAGTGGGAATATAACAAGAATATTTAAAAACAGAAAAGAAAATAATAAATTTCTTAACCTGTATTCTGTGAAACCACCAATATCCTGATCATTTCTTTTATACATGTGTACTCAATTATCTCCATAAATGTTTCTACATATGTGTAGTCTATGTGTCTTCTGATATATGAGGGGGTGCTGAAAAGTTTTTGGTCAACCCCACTCATCAAAATCTGACCAAATGACTGAACACCAGAATTATTTTGGTCAAAGCATGTTTTCAGAACACTCTCAGATAAAAGCTTTGATTTTAAATATTGACTCTACCCATTGATGACATTTGCATATTTATAAAATCCAGATTACCTACACCACATTTTGCTATTTGGTCCTTGATTAGTGGCTAAGGCTTTTGTTATCCTAGTCAGAAGTTGATGAATAAGTGTTGATTCAGGCTTGTCATACAACAGACCTGTGCACTGGTATAGACACTAACCTTTTCAGTATTTATTGCCTGTTGTTTTTTAATCTGACTCAACCATTTATTTGAGTTAGCCCAGAGTTCTCATGCTAGAATCTGTAAATTGTTCCATCTCAGGAATTGGCAGGAATCTGAGGAGAAGAATGTTAACAGGAAACTATGGAACTCCACAAGAAGAGGGAAGGATTACATGTAATGATAGTGAATATATATCCTATAACCAACTCAGCTAAACTTGCCAGGTGTTCATCAGAGAAAAGGAATTGTATAAAGATCTATTCCAAGACCAGATAGCAGTTGAATGTTTAAACTGACTATTTTCGTAATATTTGAGAACCAAAAAAAATCTGATGATATCACGTGCTATTGCTGTTGTTCCTTACATTAGTATTAATGATGATTAAACCTTAAAACCAGCAATAACTGTTTGTAGAATGTCTTTTTTTTCTCCATGCAAAATGAAGACTTATTTGGCTGATGTTTATCTTGAAATCTCAGACATTGTCCAAATATATCAGCATATCACAGAGACAATCTAAATTTTGAATGTCTTCACATGAAAATGATGGGAAAACATAGGGAAGGAATTTGGTAGATTCAGTTTGTATATGTGTATGCCTGTGTTGCACCTTTGTAAAGTGCCTGAAAACCATACCATGTGTTAACTCAAGCCTTGTGAGTAATGTTGGCCGTGCATACTGGCCTTGTTCAAAAACTGTTGATCATGCCAGATAATGTACTCTCTCTCTCATCAAAAGTAATTAAGGTCTGCTCAGCATAGTTGCAGTATAAACCAAAGGTGATCACTGTGGGTGTTGAATAAACACAAGTGTTGAAGTCTGCACAATAGGGAGTGGCTAGCCGCCTTTGGGTGTACTTGGAAAATGAGATGAGTAGCTAGTTATTACATATATATATATATATATATATATATATATATATAATTGTGTATTTTGGCAGCAATTACTCTTTTATACAAGTTTCATTAAAAATGACTAACAGAGTACTGCGGTAAAGACTTTTATTTAATTTTTCTTGTGTTCTTTTAAATTTCTTCTCTTGACATAAATTATGTAGAAATTCTCTAAATGTACTGTATGTTCAAGTGTTTTCGGCTATATGTATGGATTGTTTTATATATGTATCTAGAATTATACATACAGAAAACAATATACAACACCAGTTGACAAAAATAAGAAAATTATAGTAATTATCTATTATAAAAAATTTAAAACTGCTAACCTCATTGTCAAAATAATAATTCACCTGCAAGGTCCAAATTACAGAGGCATCCTGGGTATGACGATAGACTACATCTGCGTCTTAGGTAAGATGATAAACTATGTCCAACAGCAAGGCATCTGATAATATGTTTTGGAAAAAATAATGTTGCCAGATGTACATTTTTGAAAAAAAATATTACCAGCTATATGTTTTTGGAAAAATAATATTATCTGCGATATGTTTTTGGAAAAATATTACCAGCTATACGTTTTTGAAAAAATAATATTACCAGCTATACATTTTTTAGGAACAAAATATTAATAGAAATAGATTTTTGACAAAACAAAAATATTACCATGTAAAAAAAAAAGAAACAGTTGTCGGCATTAAATGACCCATTGAGGTTGATATGTTGTAAAACAAAACAAACCAAACCAAATTAAAGAGAACCGATATTATTTACAAATTCTCATGTTTCTTAAGAAACTGTGTACCTGATCAATCTAAATTCATAAATAACTGGATATACTGCAACATGCCTAACAAGAAGACTCATGTTACATCTCTCTGACCATAGCTCAATTATGTCTCATTTAAATACACATGGAGACCTACCAAACTCTATCTGCAACATACACATTGATAATACAAATATAATAGCATCATCTACATGTTAAAAAAGCTAAAAATAATGGAAGCATTATTAATAAAGCAAAAACCAACACTCAATAATATCCACTATGAACATGACCACAATCTGCTGACTAGGTTTGGGAAATAAAACATACCTGTAAACCTAGATACATAGAAAAAACAATCCATATATTCAGTTAAAAGTAAAACAAATTTCATCCTTGATAATGGCTAAAAGTATAGCCAAAAGTGCTTGAATATGCAGAACATTTGGATAATTTCTACACAATGTTCAGAAAAGAAGAAAATTATAAAAACACAAGAAAAATTAAATAAAATAAATAAATAAATAAATAAATACACATATATATATATATATATATATATATATATATATATATATATATATATTTTAGATATAGTTTTTTTTTTTTTTTTAACAACATCTAAAATATTTATTACAGTTAGATTTAAGTTAGGAATATTCGAACACAGTGGCGTTCCATATCACATGACGTCTGCATCTTGCGACGGACATTACTTGCTAACAAACCGTAATTTTAATTTATTTGTAACAAACAGTTATTTCTGATGAAAGATTGAGGTCAATCTGAAATATCAAATATATATATAAATAAATAAATACTTCCATAAAAAACATTATTATTATTTTTTAATTTGCAACTTCTTCTATATATATATATATATATATATATATATATATATATATGGATGTGTGGAGATATTAGTAGATGTATATAAGAATATATTATTCTCATGATAAATTCATGACTGCAGAATAAACAAAATATTAGACAGGCTAATTGGTTTAAAATAAAGTTTCCTTCTTTCCTGTGAGTTTTGAGATAACGATATATATTTTTATATATAAGAACAGTATTGGGAAAATTGTATGACAAAGTGGAAAAAGTTTACTTGTGACACGTTTCGTTCTTCAGGACGTCATTAGACTAAATTTTGATGAAGTCCTGAAGGATGAAATGCGTCACAAGTAAACTTTCCCCACTTTGTCATACATGCATATATATTTTCTATTTTTACATTTTTTTTTATGGATACACTTATAAGCAAATGCTTACAGTAAATGCTCTGTTTACTTTTTTTATGAATAACACTTATAAGTAAATTTACTTACAGTAAATGCTCTGTTTTTTAATTAAACAGTATTAATTACATTTACTGGCTTGATTGTTTGAGAAATTTCATAGTAAATATGAGTCCTCTGACAGGAATCAAACCTGTATCCTATATGGAACCGTCATTTAGTCTGATGTGCTATGACCATTCAGCCACTGAGGACTTCCAGTTTAACAAAAAGTTTAAAAGTAGTAATTCAAGCTTTGCTAAACTGGAGATCCTTCGTGGCTGAATGGTCATAGCACATCAAACTAAATAATAGTTCCATATAGGATACAGGTTTGATTCCTGTTAGAGGACGCATATTTTCTATGAAATTTTCTTGAACATTCAGGCCGTTAAATGTAATTTTACTGTTTAATTAAAAACAGAGCATTTACTCAAATAAGTTGTATCAATGTATAAACAGAAAATATATTAAAATAGCTGTTGGATTTAATCCATTTCATACATAAAAACAATTCCAAAATAATTCTGTGCTTAAATTTACATACGAATTTAATAATAGTAATAAAATTCATTTTCTAGATATATTAATAAACACTAATAATAATAAATTCGCTATCTCCCCATATAAAAAAACCTGCTAGCATAAATTTATGCACTCTTAAATATAAAAGTGAATGTCTAAATTTCTATAAAATAACAATTATAAAAAACTTAAACTGTGCAAAAATGAATTCATCATCAAAACATATTTTCTACAGTGAAATAAAAAATATCAAACTCATATTAATAACTTCTTTAATTATATTGTCAATGAAAAATAAGATGTTCTATTAGAAATTTTAATATAAAGCAAATAGAATATAATACTTCTTCAATTAAACCTAAACATATTAATCTTTTATATCGTAATCAAATACATTCTGATTATAAATAGGATGAAAATATCCTAAAAAACTAATAAATACTAATGTATCCAACACGGATACTAGTAAAAAAATGAAATTATTTATATACTATACTAAATTCAATATATCCAATTTACTCATTCGTAATGATTAATGTGTTACAGAAAACCAACATTATATGTAAATTTAAATGTCCCTTGAGAGATTGTATCTCCAACAGAAAAAATAATATATATGTTGGCCATACTACTACTATGTGGTCTCAAAGGTTGAATATACATACATACACATATATGTATGAGAGTATATATATATCCCTGTTTATTAATTCCAGTTGCATAAGGTCTTTTTGTAGTTTTTTACACGCTTTCGTCTGTTCCTACAGACATCTTCAGGTGTGGAAATAGATTTGTTTTTGTTTTTTACTTCTCGGTAATAACAGGACAATGAAAATATAGATGTAATCCGAAAAAATGTTTTTAGAAATGTGTTATTGTAAGAAATTTTTTGGAGTGTGCGGTCACAATGCCGAGATTGAATTTTTAAATAACAAGCCCTATTTCATCCTCAAGCAAAAATTCAGGAATTCCTGAATTTTCGCTCGAGGATTTAATTTAATTTCATTTTAATAATTATATTGATGGTTTCGGCTCTTGTTTTTGAAACATGAGAACTCTTATGTAGCGAAGGAATCATATTTTTTTAAAAAACAATTATAATCTAAGCTCTACTTCTATATGGAGCACTGTTTTTAAAAATAAAAACAAAAATACTAAAGAACTCTGGATTATTTACCAAACATGTTCTTTCCTATTTTTCTACATACCTGCACATATATAATCTCCAATATTGAGGTGAAAATTCTTCTCCCATAAATATAGCAAGTTTTAAGCTATATATATATATATATATATATATATATATATATATATATATAATTATTTAAAAATTTTAAATAAATAATTATATTTAGGCTCTACTTTTGCATTGAGCACTGTTTTTGTGAATTAAAAATATGATTCCATTGCAATGGAATCGTATTTTTAAATCAATAATTATATTTAGGCTCTACTTTTTATCGAGCAGTGTTTTTATAAAAATAATAACAAAAATACTAAAGAACTTTGGATTATTTACCTAACGAGTTCTTTCCTATTTTCTATATATTTTCACACAAACACATATATATATATATATATATATATATATATATATATATATATATATGTATATCATTACTTCATTTCTGACTGTTGGTTTCATGCCTGAAATGATTTTTAAACCATGTGTCATTACTCCTTTCAGATGTTCTCTGGTGTGAGGGTGGAAGTATGGGGAAAGAAGGGAATTCCCTTCTAACCCTAACCCTTATACATGGGTGGCATGAAATTGGTTCCAGGAACACTTGGCTGGTTGACATCTAGGTCCTCCATTGTTGAACGCCCCCCCCCCCAACACCTGCACTTGTCAAATTTGAAACTTACCAAACATTTATAAGTTATAAGACATGCTAAAGATCTCACTAAATCTCCTGCATTAACACCCAACAAACACGATTCAGTTATGAGTAATTCTGAAACATGCTTAGACTGATATAACCATGCAATAAATCCAGTCTCTTGTATAATCCATGTCTTGTTCGAGCTATCTCTAATTTGAGGCCAGTTAAGAGATATATATGGATATAGATTGTGTCAGGAAGATAAGCTGGTGATTATCTTATATCCAGAGCAAGGCAACTTGTTACATGAAAGATCTGAAGTAATGGCAGCTTGTAAACATATGAACAATTATCTACTGGAACAATATGAGTGCAAATGAGAGCATAAAAATTATATATATTTTTATTTATATATTTATTTACATATCTATCTATCTGTATCTATATATATATATATATATATATATATATATATATATATATATATATATATATATAAATAAATATATAAATATACATATTTTATATATTTATTTATTTACTTATTTTATATATAATGTATATATATGTTTTTTTGTCTCTCATATATATATATATATATATTTATGAATATATAGATAAATATATAGATATACATATTTTATATATTTATTTATTTACTTATTTATATATAATGTATATATGTTTTTGTCTCTATATATATATATATATATATATATATATATATGTATATATGAATATATAAATAAATATATATATTTCTCTCTCTCATATATATATATATATATATATATATAATTTTTCTCTCCTTCTCACATACTTCCTCTATTCTTGCTTTACCTCTTTCATCCGATTAAATTTCCCACCAACACCAAAAGTGTATAAATTGAATGTTGAGTTATAGAAAAACAATTGACCTTTCTTTTCACTGCCTGAGGAAGCCTTCATTGGTAGAAACTGTAGTAGCAGAAATGGTTAGTTTTTGTAACATTTTAGATCTTATATATATAGTTTTAAGGTGTGCTATATTTATAGGATAAAGTGGTCAATATCAGAGATAGTGTATGTAAATATAAATATAAAAGTGAACACTGAAATCAACACTCTGAGGCAACAGGCTGTTTCATGCTAGATGCAGTTGTCAGGCCTGACGATTGTATCTAGCATGAAACAGATTGTCACATCTGAGTGTTGACAATGTTCATTTTTACGCACACACACACACACAGAGACATTTTGCTTAAAATTTACTATAGATACAGATGTGTATGAAGGTCACTTGAGATATGAAACTAACAATCACCATGAAGTTGATTCCTAAATTCACAATGTATTTCTCCTTTCAAATATATATATATATATATATATATATTATTAAAAATGAAAGACAATTTATGTTGATTAATTTTAATGCTCATCTTTTCCAAATTATTAATAATCTTTCTCAAACAAAAAGGAAATTCCATCAAGAATTGTCCAAAGTTCATTTTGGAAGCCACAATGAATGTAATATGGTCAGATCTTTCGACTTTCTTAAGTCATCATCAGAGTAGGTAGAGAGAAATTTGTCAGTTTAATAAAATTTTAGAAATGGTATCATGATGCATTTTAAAAGAAAAAGCTGCTCATAGTTAAACATTAGAAGATGTGATCAAAGCATGTAGAGTGTATTTTTTAATCTAAAGTTGTATAACCAATGATTGTTGTGATTTAAGCAGACTATGACATTTATTTTCAATACTATAGACCTCAAAGGAAATTTGCATCCTAAATATACAATACACACACACACACACACAGCATTGGAGCTGCAGCATTTGTAGATTTATAAACTGTGGATGTAAGAATCGACACTGCATGGTGACTAGTAATTTCATGCTTCAAATATCTTCTTTTTTTTTTAATCATTTCACCCCAAACAAGGCAATAAAGCCACTAAGACACAAGAAGTTACTGAGTGTAGAAGAATAGGAGCAAAAGAAAAACATTATTAAGGTGTGAGAACAATAAAAGAACAGGAATTAAGAAGACAGAAGAAAATGATTGACTTTGCATTTAAATGTTTGAAGGTCAAAGTTAACTGGAAAGCAAGAAGCCAGAAGAGAGTCCCACTGGTGACAAGTCTGAGAAAAGAAATTGTTAGCATAGGACTTAGGCTACAAACCTAACTGCCAATCTAGTACTGTGCTTAAATTCATAAAGTCTAGGCACCAAAAGGAAACCAATATTTATTGTGAATAATACAAAAATGTAGCACAAGGCCAAAAGAGGGGATAGGGGAAGGCTGGTCTTCAGCCTGTCTTATCTTAAACTTGACTAGCAACAATTACTGACCCAAAACATACCACAGTATTCCATATATCAAAACAATGCATTCTTACTTACCATTCTTATTACAATCACCATCATACCTCAAAGTCTCTATGAAGTTCTGACTAGTTGCTAAATGTACAATTTGTCTGTTTTGGGTGTGAGGAATAAAATAACAACATTTAAAAATGAAACCCCAATTAATATTTACAATAGTTATAATTTATATAAAAAAAAATGAAACAAAATAGTGCTAGCAATCAGAAGAATTACCATGAAAATATTTATAGAAAAGTTACTAGGATGCTACGTTACAGTGGTGGGAATGTGACTGAAGCTGAAATGCCAGGTCCAGACTGATAACATTGCAGATTCTTCTTTGGATTTTATCAAGAATCTCTAAATATGTTATTGAACCACCAGACCACATGTTGCAGTAATATCTTAAATTACAATCAGAACACACACACACACACACACACATATATATATATATTATTTTATATGCACAGCACTTATTAGAAAGTGCTTAGTATCAGTGATAGAGCTAACATATTCAGTTGTATGAGTTTGTGACCCTGGGTTTCATACTTTTGCAAACATCAGACAAACTGTCTAATAATCACAAAAGTGTGAAACCCACATTCACAAACTCATACCCATACAACTGAAATATATATATATATATATATAATGAGAAAGAGAATTATTCATTATAATTTTTTCATATAAAAAACATTGACTCACTACGAAGATGCAACTTTGTTTCGGTGCATTGCAATTGCACCTCAACTGGTGAGAACCAAAATTGATTATGAACAATTCTTGTAGTGAGTAAATGTTTTTGCCTATATGAAAAATTATAGTAAATAATTATTGCTCTACTCTCAGTATCAAGCCTTCTTTTGGATTAATGCTGTGAACATTAGAATTTATATATTATTTTCATTCTCATTGAATCGGATATGAAAAAGAGAAAATAGATTTTAACTAATTTCATATCTGGTTTTATTTTTATTTATCTTCCATTTTTCTATTTTAGACAACAGTGTTTTTTACAAGTGAATATTGTAATCACATAGTCAAGTAAAATTTTAATCATGAAGGTTCTGGTTGAATTAGAAATCAAGCAGTCAGCTACTTAATATGAATGCCATTTCATTTCACCAATGGAGATTTTGCTTTTGTGAAATAAAATTCTTTTTTTGATGCTGCCATTTCATAAATAAATCATATCAATGTAGTTACCATATATTCAGTTCCAAACAGATCAGAATGGTGTGGTATCTTGAAAAAGAAACTGCCACTCTGAAGGAATTGAAGTTGTTCATGTCTCTTGGATAAGGCACTGAAAAAGCAGAAACTATACAAGAAAAATAAGAAGCTTTTCTGACTCAGAATTTTCTCTAAGATACATCTGTCCAGTATATAGTTAGGCTCTTCTCTCCAGAGCAAGTCTTGTTAACCATATCAAGTGCCATTAGCCAAAACAAATTTTGGACAGTCTTCTCAAAGATGAAGAAGAGACTCAAGGCAACAGTGATATGGTTCTACAGAAGGATGCTAGGGATATCATGGACCTTATGTGAGCAACAATGAGGTTTTGGAGAGGATGCAAACAAGGAGGAAGCTTATACTTAACATCAGGAAGACACAGCTAAAATTTCTGGAACACATAATGAGAAAGGAGAGCTTGGAAAATCTGGTACTTACAGGGTGGATAGAGGGAAAGAGAGACAATGGGAAGCAATGCATGACATACCTAGCAAGCTTAAGCAAGTGGATAACGACAGAACATGGCTTGGTGGAATTAGCAAAGGGACAAAATCTGTTGAGAGCTACAAGGGATAGGGGTAAGTGGAGAGCCATGATTGCCTATGCCCTGAAGGGACACGGCACATGAAAAGAAAGAAGAAAAAGAGATTGTCTGAAATTAACCAGCAGCTAAAACTAGCAATGCTCTTTGTGCATATTTAATATCAAATCATATGCAAGTTTGAAAAGGTTGTCTTCATTCTCAAGGCAGAAACATTTCACCCAGGGATAACACTGAGCGTGTATGTCATATTTGTCTAACTGTTGCCAAAACAAATGCAGGTCTTAGAAGCCATTTGATAGCTCATGAAAGTGCCAAACAAAGGTTAATTTAAGAAAGTGGTCATACTTGAAATGGAGTAAACAGACATCATATATACAAGAAGTATATTAGGGCACCTCGAGGTTTTGTAATGGCTAGCAAGTTTGTCTTTACAACTGAGTTGTGAGATTGATCCTTACTGGGTGCCCCATACTTTTGATCTTGTGCCACATCTGAGCTACTTTTGGAAAATCACTACAAGGGGTACTGAAAACTTCTTGGTCTAGTCTACTTCTATAAATCTAACCAAATGACCAACCTGTTTTTTTGTTGTTGGGGGATGCCTTCCAAGCTGAGCTAAGAACATTTCAGCACTTTTTCTATAAAGACAACCAGAGACATGTGAGCGCAGATAGGGAAGACAGAGAATAATTTAATCTCATATTTCAGCTCAGTTTACTTCAGAAAGGCAGGAGTCCACTTCTCCCTGCATTCTGACCTATTTTGACTTATCTAAATTGTCTCATCACTAGCTTGTCGTGAGAGTTGGAGAAGATATTAAATAAATAAAAACTTGAGTAAATCCCTCTCCCATAGATACTGCATATTTATTTATATTTTATTATATATAGTATCTAAAGTATATAAACTGAAACACTAGACAGTCTCATCACAGATAAAGAAGAGATTGAAGCAACATAAATGTGTTTCTACAGCAGGATGCTGAGAATAACATGGACTGAATATATGAGCAGAGAAGTTTTAAGGAAAATGAAAACAAAAATGATACTTGTTTTTAATGTCAGAAAGAGCTGAAATTTCTAGAACACATGATAAAGAAAGACGCCTTGGAGAATTTGACACCCAGAGAGGAGGAGGGATGGTGAAAGTACATATTGCTGAGAGCGATGATCATTTATATCCTGGAAGGATATAGCACATAGCAGATAATATATAAAATATTAATACAATATTTATTCAGGATGTGATGGATGAATTGTTACCATTTTATATTTTTAATTTTGTGCATGTGCATTGTATGTTTTTGATTATGTTGGCTGCACAATATAACAGAGTTATTTGGGTACCATCTGTAAGAAAAAGAGCAGCATGATGCAATTCACTCATCCAGAAATTTGGAAACGGCATGCTGTACTGCTTGGCATTCATGCCGGAAGCTCCAGTACAAACATTTCAGAGTGATTGGGTGTCAATCTAAGGACAATGCAGAGGATTCAGAAAGAGTCAGATGAGTCTAATGGTGATTACGAAGGTTTTTGGAGTGATCACTAGTGATGGTGACATTATGCCTCCATTCATCTTCCCACAGGGACT